>PVIJ01005897.1:0-34805 GCA_004024925.1 Scalopus aquaticus | reverse complement strand
GACATGGTGTTGAATGCTAACAGACATTATTTTATTGACTAAGTAAGTACTAGGTACTATTTGTGTGCCCCTGATACAGGTGGAAAAGCAGGTCAAGAGAGGCCAAATGACAATGTGTGAGTCACAGGGTCAATAACGTGTTCCCATCCAGGACTGTCCTCCTGAAAGTCAGACTCAAGCCCTCTGTAGTTTGTCTTGTGAGTTCATTTCCACTGTCCTACTGATCATCCCAGTGCTCTGAAAAACTTTCCTATTTTCTCACCATGATCATGTTGTAACTGGGCCCTCCAGATTTCATACATAAGTAAGATATCACTTTGTTTTCCTGGTCTCTACCTCACCACCAGCTTATAACTGATGCCCTGTATTTGAACAAGAGTTGCAAATCTATCTTTGTTCTTAAATTTGAACCAACTTTGCTAGCCTAGAATTCTGGGTGGTTAAAGACCTTTGTTTCCTTTACTCTTCAAGTCTAGTGACAGGGTTACCACGATATAGTTTCAAGTCACTGATATAAGAGAAAATGTATACAGTTTAATAAGGAACATTAGCCACTTACCCCATCATAAACAAGAGCTTTCCAGGAATGCTCTAACTTCTTCATTAACCTACATGTAAACAGAAAAATGAAAGTGAGTATGCAAAACCACTCACGTATGGTGAATTCTCAAAACCATTTCTTGATTTACTTTGAAATGATAAAAGACTTCTCAAAACTACTTACCTATATGATTGTAGGATGTCAATAATGCCCATAAATAAAAGCAGTTTTTCTCCCTTATGGCTTTTAGCTGGAATGCCTCCCATTCTGTTGATAGAACAAAAGAGTAAATACTTTAGAATATAAAAATAGGGAGTTAAAGACCATCTTTAAAAAATAGACAGTAAATATTGACAAACTTCAAATTATGAACTATTCCTCCCATCATAAAAAAATCATATGACCATATCATTAGATGCAGATATAACATTTGAGAAGCTCCTACATTCATAGGAAGGCTTTAACTAATGTAAAAAAATGATATTGGAGTTGACTGCCTGGGTTCCGAATTAACTCAAAATCGATTAAAGACCTGAAATCATAAAATACATTTAAAAAAAAAAAGGCAAAACACTCTAAACCAACATGGTTCAGTGCTATCTTTGTAGATTTGTCTCTAATGGCAAGAGAAACAAGAGAATATAAACACAGGGGACTACATCAAACCAAAAAGGTTTTGTGTTGTAAAGGAAACTATCAGTAAAAGAAAAAGATGTATTAAATGGGAGAAAATATTTGCATATCATAAATCTGACAAAGGGCTAAACAAAAAGAAAACAAATAACCTAATCAAGGAAATAAAAAGGACAGAAAAACTTCTCCAAAGAAGACATCCAGATGACCAACAGGGACATGAGAAAAAAACTCATCATCACTTATCATCAGGGAAATTCAAATCAAAGCCATAAATAACCCAGTGGCCTATATCATAAAGTCTAAGGACAACTGCTGGTGAGGAAGTAGAGAAGAAAGGAATCCTCACATTGATGGTGGAAATGTAGATTTATCCAGCTCCTGTGGAAAACAATATGGAGGTTTCTCAAAATATTAAAAATAGATCTACCATACAAATCAGCAACTACACTGCTAGGTATCTACCCACAGAACACTAAAGCATTAATTTGAAGGAATCTATGTATTATGGTGTTCATTGCAGCCCTATTTATAATAGCTAAGTTATAGAAACTGACTAAGTGCCCAAGGACAGAGGAGTGGATCAGAAAAGTGGTACATAAACACAAAGAAATACTACTCAGCTGTAAAAAGAAGATGAACTCTTGCAATTTGTGACAACATGAATGGGAACAGGAGGGCATTATGCTAAGTGAAGTCAGTCAGGAGAAGAAAGACAAATAGTGGATGGTTTCACTTACATGTAGAATATAGAGAATTAAAACAAGGGTCCAAAAAACCCACATCAGTATTAAACCTCAGAAATCTTTCACTGGAATAGGTTACATGACAGGGAGAAGGAGGGGGGAGGGTCCCAAAGTATTATGGTGGAGAATTATGAGAGCCTGGATGAGGGTGTGAGGTATCTGCGGGGAGAGGTATCTGAAGAGGTTGATCCTATGTCTCTAAAGCACATACAGTGTTGTAAACCACTGTTACCTCAATAAAAAGAAAAAATTTCATTGCAAAGTAAAAAAAAAAAAAAAAAATCCGGGCTCCCTGGTGGAGCAGTGGGTTAAAGCGCTGTGCTGTGGAGCTGTCAGCAGCTGCGACGTGAGTTCCACGCCCAGCCGGGGAGATTCCCACATGGTGCGGCAGACCTCTCCTGCCTCGCCCGCTGCTCCCCTCAGCAGTGTGTTTCCGTCCATCTGCCTGTTCTGCTCCCCACTCTGTTTCTGGTGAAACCTCTTGCCGCCCCACGCCTCTGGCCTGTACCCCAGCTTGTATGCATAAATAAATATAAATCTTTAAAAAAAATCCTATTTTAACACCATGAAAATTTTCAAAGCATTTTAAGAGACTGCTTTTTAAAAACACAATATTTTATATATTCACTGTGATATTTTTAAAGAAAAATACATAAGGAATCAACTTCTAGGGGGCAAAGATAACCACTACTAACATTTGGTACCTTTCCAGTATATATGTGTGTATGCTCAGTATTCCACAAAAAGCATTTATTACATAACTTATCATGTTTTATAACTTGAATTTTTCACTTGTTACATCGTGGACATTTCTTTATATGCAACACTAATACGTTTTACAATGTTCGCATAGTACTTTACCATACTGATACAGATTGAATATTTAGACGGGTTTCCAAGTAAGGATTTAAAAAAGTTATATCCATATTAATTTCCTCTATAAAAGTGATATATTCCTGTGATTTAGTCATTGTTGGAGAACCCTAGAAGGCAGACACTGATGGCCAATGAATATGATCTCTTTCTGTCTCTTTGCTTACCCTACACAAAGGTGATACAGTCAACCATTTCAATAATTATCTTTGGTTGTAATTATTCCTGATAGTCAATATGCACTTATATATGCAAACTGCTCCTTCAGTTTCTATCACATCTGGCAAAGGCAAGAGACTACATCTGCCAGGGTGCAAAAATAGAAAAACGGAATCTTCTTGTGCAGATAAGAAGCTCTGCATTGTGAACATACCTTCTATCGTGTACTTGCTTAAATATGTGTTTATTCAAACTCAAAGTATATTCGTCCTTTTGTGAATATGCAGTAAATGTGGATACAAACATTTTTAGCCATTGTTAAAAAAAATGGAACCATTTGTAAAAAACAATCATGTGGATGAAAGAATGATAATAACTGCAAGAACTGCCACTCATCTAGTTATTCCAGATTAATGAAAACGAAGGCAGGCATAATCGATTTAGCCCTAGTTAGGAATCCTTTCCCAAACCACCACAACGGGAACACGACTGCATTCAGTTCCCCAGTGATGTTAGCTTCCCCAGTCAGGAGGGCAGGCGGGCAGGTGGCTGTACTTACGTGTCTGGGTTATCTGAGATGATCCCGTCTCCAGATTTCCCTGGACCTTGGATGGATTCCATTGCTGTTGAGTAGAGGACCTTCTGCATTCCAGGTCTCTTCGCATCAGGCACATTTTGTGAGGTCTCCTCTTCTTTCTCTTTGAGGGAATGATCCAAGATGTGGATTCCCAGCAAAAGGCTATAATCCATGATCTTGAAGCTCTCCAGTACCTGAGAAAGAAAATGAAGCAGGAGGTCAGTCAATTGAAATGGCGAATGTTTGCACAGAATGTTCTAGAGACCCACATGTAGCTCCTGTGTCCCTCCAGGGGGTGGCTGACAGGGAGAAAATAAAAATAAAACCATCTGAGTATATTTTTAGGTTATATGTAACACCATGATCCATCTCCATAGTTTCTTGTTCTCTTCTGTCCCCTGTTATAGCCCCCTCTCCCTCCTCCTGCCCTACTCTATGCCTCAAATCTATGGTGAACTTCCAAGTTTTGCCTTTTCCCTGACTCTTTGTCCAGTTTCCTTATATTCCTCCTATAAGTGAAAGCATCCACTATTTCTTTTTCCTTCTGACTTATACCACAATCCCTTCCAGACTCCATCCATGTTTCCACAAGTGGCCTGAGTTTATCTTTTTTGAGTGCTGAGTAGTATTCCATTGTGTATATGTACTGCATCTTCTTGATTCACTTCTCTGTTTGGGGGCATTTAGGTTGTAAATAGTGCTGCCATAAACAGGAGTGCAAGTTTCCTTTCAAATTAGTGGTTTTTTGTCCTTTGACTTAAGAGACCAGAGAACAGCTAGATAGCAATGTACAACCAGCCTCCCTTCCTAAGGACGAGTGACATCAACACTAGAGGAGGAAGAAAGGGTAACAGGACAAGCTCCCCACCACTGAAACAATCAGCATTAGACTCACTGGTTGCTTTTCTTTGGAGGTTAATCAGTAACTTAATCTGCCATAAAGTAGCATGGAATTAAAAAAAAATAATCAAGACAGTTTGGTGTCTGGGTTGCCATGGCTTACTCTCTTAAAAGAAAATACTAAGAGACATTGGATGCTTTCTTCACACAGAAACAAGTGTGTAGCATTTCTAGCTCTCCAGCACACTGAACGGGTGGCTAGGAATTAATGCCCGTCCACAGTGCTTCTAGAAACACTGAAGGATGATCGCCATCCTCATATGTCAACTTTCTTGCTCACATTTATCTGTGCTAGCACTTCCCTTCTTAGGACAAAGGACAAAGAGCATGGACTCTGTGACCTTAGGCAAGTTACATTTCCGGATGTTTCAGTTTCTTCTTCCATAAAGCAGTGATAGTAGTATTACCTATTATATGAGCTACCTGTTTAAATATGTGATGTAGGTAAAATGCCTAGAAAAATCCCTGGTACAAAGAAAGCACTCAATTACCGGCTATCATCATCACGATTATGACACATGGGGACTCACGGCTCACACACTGTGTGAGAAATTACAGGTGTTAGCTTGAAGTAAACACTCCACAGTGACTCTTTTGAAAAAAATTCATAAAAGGTCAACAAAGATATGACTGCATGTCTAACCTGGGGACTGGTGCCCTTTTGGAGAGTCCTGAGCCTTTAAAAGCTCTGAGTTAGTAGCGTCGCTGCAAGCACCTAGGATACCAGTACATGACAATGCACCAGTATTGACAGCATGGTATTGCTTGGTTATTCAACAGGAAAAGGTCAGTAGACACAGTGATTCTGATCAATGGGTTATAAAGCGAGTATCTAAAGATGTGTTTCAGGGAATAGTCTGATTTTCAATGGACAAAAATTACAGCCTGTACCCTGCACAGCCCAAATTACATATTGGTAAATGTTTCCTCCAAAGCAGCAAACTGGCTTCCAAATCAGATCAGACCCTGTGACACCATGAGTCTTCCCAACAGGCTTCCCGGGGTCACTTAGGAGTGGAGAGACTGAAAGGGATGCCTGTTTATTTCACGTTTCTCTGCAAAACATCCATAAATTAATTCTGCTTGTGAAAAAGCTTTAAAAAATAAATTTTCTTAATACACTATTCAACCTGAACTGTTTGTATTTGCAGTGTCTTCTTGCCCAAGTTCAGGCCAGAGAGAGCATATGCATTTCATCAGTGATAAGAAGTCAGGCTGTAGTCTTGAAGTGGTCAAATATTTGTGCTGGTTTATTTTAAGAGAAAACATTAGCAGCAAAGTGGTTTTTTCTAAAAGATTCATCTTAAATTGGATTGCCAGTATCCTAGAAGAGTGCTGAACTGGCCTTAGCAGGCCTGGATCCTACTTCCAGAGTGAAAAGCTTAAAAAGCTTAAAAAGTTAACCATGATGATTGGATTTTGGATTAGGGAAAGTCCCCAGCCATAAAAAAAGAAAAAAAAGGTTTAGGAAGAAAAAGATAAATATATCGGCATATATTTTAAATCAAGTTAGAAAATTTCTGTAATAAAAATATTCTGGGAACATATTTTAGTCACATGCATTGCAGACTTGCATCAATTAGGAACAAAATGGTTCTGTTATTCATTTCCTCCCAGTTCTTTAATTACAGGAATTGATAAATCTGCCAAAATCTTAACTTGTGTGAAGGCTGAGATTGTGCCACTTTCTGCAACATGGCATCAGCCATCAGTCTGGTCTGTCCCTCAGATTCGCATTTTTTCCCCCAGAACATCTACCTGGCCTCACTGTTGCTATTGGATTTTGTACTGTGCATTTGCAATGCAAACTCTAGCTGCAATGCAAATCCAGGTGCCTTTCTATCAAGCTTGGGCAAGACTTTACTTCCCTACTTGTAAAAAAGGAAAGCAGGAATGATTCAGAGATATATGTAAAACAGAAAGCAAGTTGGAATACCACCATGCTTTTTATTGTCAAAGCCAGATTTTTTTCCTTCTCTCTATAAATCTCTAACGACCGTTTTAAGTCAATAATATAGGAATGTAGTAAAAAAAAGTCAGTGTCAAAGCAGCTGGCACAATATCCTAAGGCAGGATGAAAACTATCTGTTCCTGAAATAAAAGCACATGCACCAGGCGCTTGCGGCTGGTGCTACATCTCTTACTCACACACAGCTTCTGCAGGTGTGATGACCTAACATGGGAGATGTCTTAACTCAGAAGGACAGGCACTGCTGTCCTCTTTCCATCACCAAAGGTCATAAAGAGTGGGCCAATCCTCTTTTTCCAATGTCTGTGCCATGCTCTTTAACCCCTGCAAAGTGTTTGCTGTCCCGTTATTAGAAGCAGCCAGAGTGGCTGCAAGGCAGTGAGGAGTCCATGCTGTAGGCCAGGTAGCCTGTCTGACTGCAGGCTCCCATCTCTTTGCCTTTGGACAAAGTATTAACTTTTCTGGGCCTTGAAGCCTCATCTGTAAAACTGAGATTAATAAGGACATGAATCTCACAGAGTTATTGTGAAGACTAAGTTCGAACACATTAGGACGGTAACTGGCACAGAGAAAGCACCCAATAAGTGTTAGTTATTCTTATTGTTGCTGTTACTCCCCCACTGTAGAATCAATTACGGCTGAACCCTCCACCTACCTCCACTTTCCACTCTCCCTTGGCAACTGTGCCCGTACCATCTCTTGGTTTTTTGCCTTCCTAATTGGTTCTTGCTTTCATGCCCTAAAGATAGTCAACAAAATACTTTCTTCAACTTTTCTTTCTCCGCTTTTCAGCAGTGACATTCATTTACTATTTTGTTGGGGAAAAAAATGGTTGAGTGTCTAATCTGTATCTGGTACCATGGAAGTTGCTGGATCTTTCGGGGTAAATAAAACTGACCATTATACCCGCCTCAAAATTATACAAGTCTGAATTAAAGATTGGAATAAGGACTAGAAGTAAATATCAGGGAGCTGCGGAAATACCTCATACAGGGCACCTACTTTTGCCTAGGGAATATTTTAATTGTCTAGGTAAGAGGTGGTGACACTTGATTGTGACTGGCAACAGGGGAGAGAAAGATCAGGGGAGAGGTAGATGTATTCAAGAATATTTTAGGGCTAGATTCCAACCATCATTTCTCTACATATAATTCCAAAAATATTCTCTTTAGCTCGTAAGCGCCTTTATATTTTCAATGGCAGTCTGGAGATTTCTAAACTTCTGTATACTGTCTTGCTGCAAGCCTAAATTCTTATTTCCCCCAAAGTAGTTCTGAAACCTCACTTCTCTCTTCTATTTGAAATAATTCTAATGTGGACTTCACACTCCATGATTCCTTTTCCTTCCATGAATTTATTCAATCCTGCCACTTCTATTATCAAAATATTTTCCTCTGTAATAAGAGCTCAAAACGGAGGAGAAAAGAGCACAAGGGACTCTGGTGACGATTCGCAGGTGAACTGGTGGTGGGTAACACACAGGGAATACACTATAATGTAAAAGATATAAATAATAATAAATATATATAAATAAAAAATAAAAATTCAAATAAATGGTCTCCTTAAAAAAATATTTTCCTCTCTAATGCTTTGATTTCAACTTCCCTTTTCGATTTTCCGACACTTTCCTGACATTCCTGCTTGACCAGGTCACATCATACTGAAGAGTTTCCAGTTTCTCAAATGCTCAGGTGACACCAAGGTTCTTGTGACGATGGCCACTTCTCTCTGTTCTTGGATACCTGCCTAGAGACACCTCCCAGCCTAGTCCAACTGGAATTCCTTAATTACTCCTAAATGTGCACTCAAGATGGAAGACTTGATGTTTTTGCTCTTCCTCTTTCTTCTGGAAGGTCCTTGTAACATAAACATCTTCCATGTGATATGTCTTATAACATATCTTATATTTTCAAAGCCATCTCAGCTTTTACCTCCATTAAAATTATACTCATGATCTTAACAAAATGTTGGAAACACATCTTCCCTGCGAAAATCCAAGCACATGATCTGTATCATTCTATGGAATGAAGTTTAAACTCTGATTACACTACATTTCTTCTATCACACACAGAAGTCTGCTCTGCTCACTAGAGGATTGTTGTATTTGGGCTTCCTGCTGTGTACTCTGAACACAGTGGAAATGGGTATGTGCTCTCTGCTTTTCATGTGAACAAGTAAAAACCAAATGTTCAGAAGCAAAGACTGCAGACCACTATATCTTCTATCTTAGATAGAAGAACATGGTGCTCACTTTGACAGCACATATACTAAAATCTATTAAATATAAGAACTTGATCTTGTACTTCATGATTACCCTGCTTGTGAAGGATCATCAGTACTGAAAGCATTTACTGTGCTTATGTGCTCTCTGTTGTCAGAAAAATAAAGGTCTACAGTGTTTTTAAACCTCTTCAAACAGAGGTATTTATACACACTGTGTCAAGGGTAAAAACCAAGTGGTTATTTACACAGACTTTCAGTTTACTGTTTCTAGGCACACAGCTAAATGGTAGATAAAAGGCTTGTTTTGCTGTAAACTAGGTTGAGCTTGGAGCCTGGTAAGAGTATCACATTTCCCTCTAGGAAGCCTTTGTAAGGGGGTGTGTGAGGTTGAGATGACTGCAAAGACCCTGTAACCATCAGGGTGCTTGGTGCTGCCCTAAGAAGGAGATCCTGCTCTGAAACACATCTCAGGGCCTCCTTAGATTTCCTGTCCTGTTTCTCTTAGAGGCATTAGAAATAGCCATCTATCATTTTAAAAGACTCTTGGTGAATATTTACATATTCATCAGCTTCTACATGGATGAATTTTGTAGTTTTTTCTTTATAGACACTGTTTCCACAAATAAAGATGTCTTATTATTTTATAAATGTATCTAAAATAATACATTAAAGTTGCCAAGTTCTTTCAACTATATGCCCTGTCTTCTAGCTAATTTCACTATGGCCGATTCGCTTCACTGTGGCTTAACCTAAAGAGCTCAGGAACTGACCAGCTGCCAGTGAGACCCAGAGGCCATGCTTGGTGAAAGTTCCCACATCCATTTCAATGTATGAGGTGAAATTCTGGAATCCTCATTACTGTCTGCTCTTGTCCAACCCCTTTGATGAAATGCTTCTCCAGGTAAAGAAGAAAAATTATACCCTCCTTTCCTCCATTCTACTCTAAATGGACTGGAGTAAGAAGAATGGGAAACTGTTCACTATAAACGAGCCTTTGATAGTTTAAAGTTTCAGCTCTGGACTTCTTAGAGACAAGGACTATATTCTGTTCACTTTTTGTGCTTCCAACGGACTTAACTCCAACTCTTACGCAGAAGAATTCAAAACTCTTTACTGTATAATTAATTTGGTAGGAAAATAAGGTGGGATCTGTCAACTCAGATTTCTGTGGTGGTCAGAAGCCAGAGGAATCAAGCTGACCCATGCTCTGAGAGCACAGAAGGTTCTACCAGGCAGGAAGATTCTTAGGTCTGGGAAAGTGATCCCTGAAAAACCTCTAATTTAAGAAGAACAGCAAGTACCCAGCTATAGGGTGAGTTTTAAGAAGTGCTGACCTGGAATAATGGGAATTATCACTGGAAATAGATTTGGGGTGGTCTTGGAGCATTTTATTTTAATACTAATATATGTGGCCTGTAAAAATTAAAGCATGCCTATATAAGAGAGTGGTCAGTACCACATAGCTCAATGCCATCCCACTCAGCATGAGGGTGATCGCTTGAAATACAAAAAATGTAGTAAACCAGAAGAGACTGGTAAGTCTAAGGGGAAGTAAATTCCAATAAGAAAGAATAGTTTGGAAAATTAAGATGGTACATTCTCTTTCACTGAGAGTAGAGAGAGTAAATGTACAACATGGAATCACTGAACTTTGCTGTTCCTTGAAACTGGGTTGTTGACATTTCTTCTGTAATGGCTAGTATTGAAAAAAGTTGGATTTTTTTTTTCCCAGAAAAAGGAATAGAAGATGGTGAATCTCTCCCTCCAGAGAATACCCATCATCATCTAAGACAGACTGTCAGGTGCTTGTGGAGATGAAGCAAATGTTGAGTTGACATCTAGAACACTTTGTCTTTGGAACAGCTGGGGCTGGCTTAATATGGGCAAAATTTACAAATGAGGGCTTCACATAGAGAAAGGAAGGGAGGAAGTAAATGAGATGCAGACTCCAGCCAGGCTCATATTCAGGCTGGATGAGGACATTTCAAGTAAACATTGGGTTTTAACTTCCTGCATCCCTAATAACTATGGACAACTGATCTATCCAGTGGACTGCTTATACCTTTTTAAATACTTCTTTGAAGTATACATGTAGAAAAGGAAACATTTTCTAAATAAAAAGTTGAAATTCGATATATAAATTCATTACTAACAGGCTGTTCCTGGCCATTTCGCTCTTACAGGGGAAGGAGAAATTCTCCCATGGAGATTTTCTATTTCACCATAGAGAAATGCAGAATTTTGAGGGACAAAAGTGAGAAGAGTTAGCTTCCTTGATCAAAATGCTAAATTTAAAACTGTCTTTGAAGGAAGGAAGAACACTAGTGACATCAAAGGCATGTTCACTTGCGGGTGAGGGACAGTAGTTGACAGCCCTGTCTATGACCTAGAGGTAAAGGATCACACCCTCCGGATGTATGGTGATAACAAACCACTTGATTTGCAAAGAGGGCTAAAAAACTTGACAGGCTTGATAAATCTTCAAATATATAATTAATGAGAATTCTCTCAAGCTGCATGAAGAATCACATGTTTGAGTTAAAGCCCCTAGGGAGCCCAATTCTGCTGATCTGTTTGCAAAGGACCACGACCAACGCGTGGCCTTGCTTCACAAGGGGTGATGCTGGCGCCATTCCTCAGCACTGTGGGAGCTGGAAAGGCACGCTGGATTTGGGATGAATAAAATAAATCAAACCAACTTCCCCCTTTTAAAGTGTTTCCAGTAAACTTCCGGGAGTGGGGGTGGGGGGGACTAAAGACATGTTTAACAAGTACACATAACCTGGGTAACATACCACAAGGCATTTTCTGAGCCATTTCTAAACTTGGCAACATTTTCTCAGACCCTGAAAGATCTAAATCACTATTTAAGTCTGTAATGCAGTCCCTCTCTGGGTTCCAGAAGTTTCTCCTAAGCTATGGAGTCCCAACTCCATTTTGTAAGTTGCTAGGGTTTGCACTCCGCTGTCTCCTTTGGTTGGGGATTGAAAACTCTCCTCTATTTCACACAGTCATCTGTGTGACTGACTTACACTGGCAACCACAACCAGATACACACTGCCAACCTCAAAGCCTTTCCAGACACAGCCTCAAAGTCAGGGTTGCTACTGTCATGGCCCCCTATGGCCACTTCCACTTCCTGCTCACAGCCCTCCTCTCTGGTTTCCCAGGATTTGCAATAGGGAGAGAACCTCCCATGGGGACACTTCCTATCCTTTGCTCCTCCCTTGAGGTACTTTGTGATTTCTCCTATTTGGCGCCTACACTGACCTTACCTCTAGCCATAGGGTTATCTACAAAATCGAAGTAGGTTTTTTTTTCTACACAAAAGCAGGAACTCCTAATATACTAGGTACAGCAGCACTCTATTTCATAAACCAAAAGACTTTAGCGTCCATGAAGTTGATTTATTGTATACCTATATTTCTGTGTGACGAAAGCTAGCAGACACATAACCACCATCTCAGGAAATACTTAAATTCTCTAGGTAATTTTTTAAAAAGATTTATTTATGCATACAAGAACTGGTAGGCCAGAAGTACGGGGGATGAGCAGATTCACCAGAGACAGAGTGGGGAGCAGAACAGGCAGATCTACTGAAATACATTGCTGAGGGGAGCAGTGGGTGAGACAGGAGAGGTCTGCTGTGCCTTATATGGGATAGAACTCATGCTGTGGTAACTGGCAATAGCTTGACAATGCTGAGACTTAACCCTTGCGTCACCAAGGAGGCCCTCTAGGTAATTTTCTTTTAGGAAAAAAAAGGAAAAGGATTCTACTTCTAATCCCTGAGAAGAAACTTTCAGTCACCTATTTCCATTCCTTCCATAGAAATATTATCAACATTCCATTTTTTAATAGTTTTTTTTGAGGTAACATTTGTTAACAACCCTGTGATTTAGAGATGCAGTATCATACCCTTCAAATGTAAGGTAGTAACATTCATTTAATTTGAAGAAAGGATTAAAAAACTCTACTGGCTTGATAAATCTTCAATTTTATAGTTAATGAGAATTCTCCAAAACTGCTCACATAGGACTCAATGGCAAACATCTATCTAGTCCTTGATCTCCCTTGCCACAAGACTGAAAAACAATTTTGGGAAACAGTCAACTCCACTGTAACCATTACATTTCTGAGACAGAAGTTTTGTTTTTTAAGTTAATAGGATTTCAGATGCACACATGCTGGTAACAGTTGGCAACTGTCAATGGACTTGATTATATTTTTCATTAAATTTTTAAAATTAAGTGTTTGGATTACTAATTTTACTTTGTGTTCTGAACTCACTTAGCACTCATTATTTTCCTCTCTCCCTTCTTCCTTGACGTAGGCTGCAAGAATTCATTAACTCATTGCCCTGTCCAAAACAAGTTTTGTACTTCGATAGATTCCTTCACTTCTACAGCATTTTGTCCAAAGCTCCTTGTCAGAGTTAGAGACCCCATTAGTGGGCACTCCAAGCCCATCCTGTCTGTATCTGTCTGTGTTACTACCTTAAGGTTTTCATTTAGGCAGACTTTCTCCCATTACACTTACAAGCTCCTGCAGGACAGTGTACTGATGAAAGAACATGTGTTCTGTTGTCAGAGAGACCTGAGTGTAAATCTAGGAGCCAGCACCGTAAGCTCTGCAGACCAGGGGAAGCGTAACCTCTCCCCAGCTTCCACTTCTTCATCTGTCAAAAGAGAATCACACCACTCACTCT
Organism: Scalopus aquaticus; assembly: GCA_004024925.1. Taxonomy (NCBI): domain Eukaryota; kingdom Metazoa; phylum Chordata; class Mammalia; order Eulipotyphla; family Talpidae; genus Scalopus; species Scalopus aquaticus. The sequence goes on along the minus strand of PVIJ01005897.1, from coordinate 21,476 downwards.
GCAGGGCTGTTGAGAGGATTAAGGAGAGGATCAACCTATAAAGCTAAGCACTGCCTGGCTCAGAGTAAAACCATAATGCACATTCACTGAACCAACCTACAAATGAACTCAGCTTTGGAAGTGTGTCTTTACTGTCGATGAAACCGCTTATTAAGTACTGCATTGTCTATATGTGTTTTATGATTATATAATATGCAATGTGCATTTAAAATGGGACCTATTGGTTATATCTAAGATGAAACCCTCATCTATCCACCATAAGCTGGAATAGCTAGTTTTGCAAAATTTTGAGAATGACTTATCTGGCACAAGTTGAGATATTCCTTACTTAGTAGAAAATCATGAACAGCTACATAAAATATTTTGATTTTTGAAACTATCCTGAACCTCTCTTGTACCGACCATCTTGTCCTTTCTCCTTCTGATAGCAGGAGTTCCTTCCCATCACCCATCAGCACCAGCAACCACAGTAACTGGCAAAAGGCTGAACAATCATATAGCTGTTTGTATGGTTTGTGTTAAATGTGGACACCAGGCAGCACCTCAATAAATAACAACGTAGATTGAGAGGTCAATGCAGTTGCAATTTACTGGTCATTAATACACACTGGTTAAATGAGCATTGCAAATGCACTTTATCCACAAATTCACAACATTAATATGATGTACTCTGGCTTGTTTTCATACTAAATTATGGCTAGGATATTACTAGAGCCTGCTCTTACTGTGTTTCTTGATTAAGTAAGAGTCATCATTTCTAAAATGTTTGCTGTTGTCATCTCATAGGCTTATCTAAAGACTAACACTGAGACAACTGCTATTCTGTTCAGTGATTTTAAGGGTGGAAAATGAAGTCACACAGCTTCTGCAGATTTTGGTAGGCAAATAAAACATGTACCCAAGTAATTACAATATAATGTAGAAATGCCAATGATACGGAATAGAGCAAGATGAAGTGCTATGAGCATTGAAAGTCTTATCAAAATGCTTATTAGACACATATGCTGAAGTCTGCTCATTAAGCCTCTCCTTAAGAATCTCTATCAATTGCAAGAAGCTCTATAAGTAACCGGTACTAGACTAAACTGTAAGTTTTTGTTTCATTTTTCAATATCCTTTCCTACATCCCCCAATTGCTTATTTATTGGATTTATCTTTTACTTTGCCAGAGTATATACTGAAGTACTTTTTTGACGAGAGACTTAAGTACACACATATCAGAATGGCTAAACTAAAATAATAGTGACAATAGCAAATGCTGGTGGGGCTTAAAAGAAACTAGATCTCTTATCCATATGTTGCTGGTGGGAACTTGAAATATTACAGCTGCTCTGGAAAAAGACCATGCCGTCTATAGCTTGAACATGCAGAACACAGTACAGTAATTGCACTGGGGCATCTATCCCAGAGAAATGAAATTTATGAATGAAACTTTTTTTTCACACTAGCATGTGGAAGATAGTATTCCACTATTTTCCAGGAACTCTATGATTCTTTCCAGCTCAAATGATCTTTGATCCTATGAGTTGATTTTACTTATTTGTTCACTAGCTTTATGCTTATATTGCAATAGTATCAAAATTAATATTATAGTTAGCAAAATTCATAATTTAGAACAACTGAACAAACCAAATATACCCTGGGATTACAGTGTTTATAAAACACAATTTGAAAGCCAGTAAATTTATTTATACCTTTTTCAAGGAATGGTATAGAATGTGGAATTGATGATACGCCTGTGCTTGTCTCATATCTCATCCAATTTTAGTTCCTCACTGATAAAGGAAATAGCTTCAAGAGCAACTGTCCCTAATAAGAGAGATACATTTTGTTTCTTTTAGGTCTGAGGCACTTTTTTCTCCTTTATGATAACTAGAAAGGCAACCAACATAAGAAAAAGAAGAGAAACTGTCTAAACTAAATGCAAAATAAATTAATACTAAACAAAATTATACCTGAGGGGTAAGTGCTAGCCATCGCGCTAATTAAGTTTTAGAAAAACTAACCTATATTGTAACCCACGGAAGTGTACCTATGGCTAAGAAGACTCTGAGCGACAAACTAAGAGCCTGCTATATATAGTTAGGAAGAAAGATCCCAGTTAGCACATCAAAAAGGCTCAACATTCTTAAGACCGGTTTCATTAAAGTCTGAGAACGTATTCATATTATTGTGACAAACATTTGTATGAAAAAAGAAAATTGCTTTCTTACTCTTCAAAAATTAATAACTTTGCTGCTCAACAAAAATGATAATACATGTAAAATAAGTCACTAAGGTGATTAATTATCAAGACTGTGTCTGCTATGACTCCCGCTTGAAGGAATAAGAAATATTTGGACTGTAAACACAAGTATTCTCTAATATATATATTAGAATATATATATTTTAGAATATATATTCTCAATGTCATTTCCCCAGAGCTATCAACAAATGTTGCAGGATATAATAATTTATCAAATTAATTAAATGATATGGGACTCCTTAGATTTTTCATAGATACATAATGTCAGAGAAGAAATAATTATAGTAAATTAAAAATGAATATAAAAACAGTTCCCAATCGTATTTCAAAAATTAATACATAAATTCTCAGTGCAAAAGAGTTAATCACAGTCTTATAATCTGTGCTGAGTATATACAGTAAGTTAGATACTACAACTGCGGAGAGGTCTTAAGGAATAAGCTTTGGCCTTTGAGACACCTACAGAAGCTTTGCATATGGAGAAGAGGGGGTGGATCTGAGAATTCTTTAGGAGGTTGACTGGATGGGAAATGGTGATTTATGGACTGTGAAAAAGAAAAGAAAGGAGGCCAGAAAGGGTAGCTTTGAAGTAGCTTTCAGCTACTTGATGGTTGTGGGCTAGGAAAGCCAGGAAGAGGAGCAGATGTAGGATTAGAGGATGGAGAACCCCAGACAGCAGGACAAGGATCCCCGCTTGTTTGTCACGTGGGGACAGGAGGAGTGGTTCAAATAAATCCTACTTTCTGGTTTTGATAGCAAGTAACCTATATGCTCACAGTATTCCTGCTGTCACAACTCTTACCTGTGGCCAAGATCTGGATCCCAGCTTCTAGAAAGAGCTCTTTGTTTGAAACCTGTGTGAAAGTGGGTTTAGCACTGCTGAAGCATAAGGCAAATTCAGTTTTCTAGAAGAGTTCCAAGGGGATAATGTGCACGTAGTCAGGAATAGGTAATCATGGGGGCAAGCTCAGGGACAAGGATATAAGGCTGGCTGCGGTAGGGGAGCCCAGGAAAGAAAGGTGGGGGCTATTTCAGGAATGCCAGGGAAAGATGGCATTTGTTAAGAGGACTGTGGGATGAGGTAGGTGTAGAATTTAGCAGCAGCAACACCGACTGGGAATCAGGAAGAGAGTTTGTATGGAACAGGGAACAATGCACATAGACAAAAGGCGGGTCAATGCATTATTTAAGTATCTTCTGGAAATGGAATCCTGGGGTTTGAGATATCAAGCCAAAATATGAAAGAAGCTTCTGGAAGCAATAAGGGGCTAGCAAGAACTGAGGAGGCTTACTGTGTCTGGGAACAAGAGAAAAGCTTGAGTCCAAAAGGCTAAGATTTTTTGATTTTCCACTTCTAAACCCTAAGAGGAGCCCGGCACTACTAGAAAGTGTCTTTTTACATTTGGCTGCTTTCTGCATTTCTCTCCTTTACACTTAACTGCCCTGACAGCAAAGAGCTCGAGTTCTTAGAATCAATCACACTATTTCGTGCCTAGTTTAAATTTGTTTCTCTTCCTAGAGGCATGTTTTTACTGCTTTTTCTCCCCAGAGAACTCTTCTTGCTCCTTGTCCTTCGAAACACTATAAGGTCAAACACCTACTCTGATCCTCACAATGCCTTACAACATTATCATTGAATTTACCCATTACAATTGATAGAAATGGAGGTCATGCACGGCATGTTGCACACAGTAGGCCTGAAATACAAATCTAATAAATGAGTGAAAGGGTGTATCCTAACATGGAGCTCATTCCCAAGCCAGCAATGCATTCCCCTGACTGATTTGCTTCTTGAGCAGCAGCAGGAATGTCTCACTTAGAGAGAGGAATGTTATCAGCACATATTCCTGATCCTTTGGTGTTGATCTCAGTCCTGCAGGCACCTCACTGTTTCCCTGAGTCCCCCCAGCAACTCAGCCAGCACTAAACCTCAATTCTACAAAGCAAGGGAGGTTCCAGGGCAAGAGATGCTCCTGGGAATGCCAACCACACCCCCTATTCCAGTCCTCCAGGGAGCTGGTCCCTCAGGCAAAGACTTAGAGAGAGCATGTAAGCTGCATGGCTCTAAGATGGGGTTCTCAATGTGGGTGGGGGTGGAGGGACCATGAGCTCCAAGGGAGCTATTGTATGGATGGCTATTTTTCTGGGGAGAAAGTTCAGTTTTCACTAATTTTGCAAAGAGACTTATGACTATTAAATGTTATGATTATTAAATATTAAGACCTATCGTTCCATAAACGTGCCTTCTCTAAGGCAGCCTGACTCAGAGAGCTGGCCGCTAACTCCAGATCACAAAGGTCTTGGTTACAGCCAAAGCAGATCCCAGAAGGGAGTCAGGTTCCCCACCAGTGCAGCATTAACAAACTCCCCCATGCCACCTGGAGAAAAGCTTTTCCGACAATAAACCTTGGGAGCAAGTGAAGGAAGTTTCATAATTTTTGTCTTGTACAAGATCAAATGCAATGAATGAGAAGGAGTTCGCCTTAGGATACCTCTACATCAAACTTTGTATACATTAGAACAACAAATCTTCCAAAAAATGAAAAAGGCAAATCTCCAGGGTATCATCCTGACTGCATCAGAATGAAAAGAAATGTTTGATCTTGTTCTACCGGTATGGAACACAGGAAACACTAATAAACAGACAAATCCTGTGTAATGGCTCTTTTACATTTGTTCTTTACCCATTTTCTGGCATAGAAGTCTGTGGTTTTAGAAGACAGAAAAAAAAAGGCTTTCCATATTAAAGAGTCAAAAAGCACATACACAAGAAAGCAAATCTAAAACACTGGAGAGGCTTGTGCTAAACTCTGGGGAATTGAGAGTCACTTTTTACCCACATCCTGTAGAAAAAGCACAGGAAAAGGTTTGTACCAAAATGTGTGTGTGCTGCTTTTTCTTTTTTTAAAGAAAAACATGAATCACTCATATCTAACCAGATATCTGAATAGCTCTGTTGGACATTGTTCTGTTTGCTTGGTTCCCACTGTTCTTCCCTTGACTTCTAAAGAAATCATTAAAAAAGAATCCTTACAGAGAACACTTAAGTTTCAATTGATAAGACAGCATGCTTTATACGCGTACAGGTGTAGGCTCTGCCATTGACTTGCTAAGTAACGTGGGACAGATCTTCTAACCTCTTTAAGAAGCAAATTATTCATCAATTAAAATGGGAATATGAATAGTACTAATTTCAAATGGTGGCTGAGAGAATTAAGTAAAATGGTGTATTAAAAAGTCTTAGCCTTGTAGTCAACAAACGGTAGTTCAAGAATAAGAACTGTGGATAACATGTCTATCACTGATAAAATCTTAAGGACACATCTTTGTGCATGATCATGCATGTTATAACACATAGAAAAATTCAGAAATAGGGTCTCCCTGGGTGGCAGAGTGGTTAAATGCTGTGCTGTTGAGCTGTTGGCAGCGGCGACGCGAGTTCGACACGTGGCCAGGGAGATTCCCACATGGAGCGACAGCCCTCTCCTGCCTTACCCGCTGCTCCCCTCAGCAGTGTATTTCCGTTGATCTGCCTGTTCTGCTCCCCACTCTGTCTCTGGTGAACTCTCTTGCCGCCCCACACCTCTGGCCTGTGCCCCAGCTTGTATGCATTAAAAAAAAAAAAAAGAAAAATTCAGAAATAGTACGCTGTGTCTCTCAATGAGGATTTCCCACTCTCTGTTACCTGGCAGGGGTAGGAAGGGGATTAGACTTTCTTGCTCACCTTCAGGTGAGCTCTGGTCTGGCTTAGAAGCATCTTCCCTCCCTTGCAACAACTTGGGTCATCTGTCCAGGCTCAGATACATCCCCAAAAGTCACAGCCCATATTTCCCAGTGGCCAGATCCTGTGAGTCCTACCCAATCCTGTGAGTCCTGGGCCACGGGGAAGGTCCAGGTCAATGCTACACCCCTAGGCCTTCTGCCCACCTTAGCTGATAAGATGGTTGGTTCTCCCAAGTTCATCTAGGCCAGGAAACAATATTCCTGAGAATTCGTTAATCACATGATTATCATCCTTTAGAAGCCATGAGAGTTATATTTTCATCTTTTTTTCCAAAAGAGCTTTGACCTATTTTCTATAAATTTATCATGTCAAAATTCCTTCCCTGGGTTTCTGCCTTATCTTTCCCCCTTAAGGACTGCAGGCCATTGAATTCTCCTTACTTTTGACAATCACTCTGGCTAAACTGCATATAATGATCTTTGCTCTAACGGCCAAACCTAATTCCTGATTGCCTCTTACTTAGGTCTGAATGAAACAATTGCAGCACCTGTAAAACAATTTCTACTCATGGCTCAGCCTCCACACTGGATTTCCACGGATCCATTTATCAGTTCCACCAAGTGCATTTCTCCAAACTCTCCCTGGTTAGAATCTTGTTTCTTCCAAGATTTGTATATAGCCTTTCTTACTAATCACTGCAATCTTTCCCCTAGGGGAGGGTGAAAATATAAAACTTGGTTTTGTTTTATCAAAGAAAGCTGATGTAGCTTATTAGTAAAATCAATAGAGTCCAGACGATCCCCTTGAAATCTACCAATTCCTCCCAGATCAAGAAAGCAAGATCAGCACCAGGACAGGGGACTGTGGGATTCCACGTGTCCATTTGGGACATTCTTTACAAAGATGACATCTCCTTACCCGGCAGTCTCTCTGAAGTGTTTTCATGAGCGCGTTGTATGTTTCTGTATCAAAATATAATCCTTCGTGCATGTCTTGTAGGAAATCTAAGTCCTTAAACGTGGGGTTGGATTTCTCTCTCTCTTTTCGGGATGCTCTTCGCTTATAGGTTGAGCCTTTCAAGTCATATGTGAAGTGCATTCTCATGGAGCGTGGTAGGACGTTGTTCATTACCACAATCCTGATGTTAATTCCCCCTGATTGCATGCAATATAGTCCATAAAATTTTGGCAAAAGAGTCCTTGGATTCTGGTTTAAATTCTAAAAGGAGAAAAAGGGGGTAAATGCTTAAAATCTTCTTTTTATAAAATAAGGTCCCCTGAATATGTGTCAAAATCTAACATGATAATTAAAAATGCAATGTGATTATCTTTATTAATGGCCATTGCTAAAATATTGCTGTTTCTAATCTAGTTCTTAAGTCGGCTTATTGAAACAGCAACTTTATCATTCTAAACTCAGAGCTTTAAAAGTGGCTGAATTGGAAATGGACAGAATGTCCCAAATTAATTCCAAACTAAAAACAGGCAAAGAATTGATTAGTGCCATATGTAACTCTTCTCTAAAGTAGCTAGAGAAAATTAATCGCTGAACTATAAGGGATGAACACTTTAAATTTTAATAACTCCTGAAAAACTGTCTTCCGAAATAGCCAGACCAATTGAAAATCATGCTTTGTAAGATTTATTTCTCCTCTTGCTTAGCAATGCTGAATATTATCAAATATTAAATCTTTGTAAGTATGATGGGCAAAAACTAGAAACTTGTTTTTAAAAATCTGAATACCACTGATTATTAGAAACATTTACATTTTAATGGATTTTTAGCCGAATCAAAGATAATTTTATGTTAATGTCCTTCGCACATTTTTATAGGTTTTTGTCATTGTTGGCATTCTTGATATATTTTGGATATTTATCATCTTTCTCTTCTATTTTCTATTCTAAAGGGTAAATATTTTCTTCTACCAGGTGGTCGTTTTAATTATAAGACAAGGAATATATGCCTATTTTTGTTTCACTTTACAAGTATGTGGGAAAGTAAAAACAGTTTTCTAAAGGGCATATGTGTACATACATATGCATAGATGCATATTGAAAAGTCTCTCTACTATTGTTGATCCTCCCAAATTTTTACGGAAATTCCAAATTTTTAAGGAAACTACTCTTCCCACTTTCTTCTTGCCATTCCAGAAATATCCTATGTACTTATATTAATTTTGTGTCTAGTTTCTATTTTACAGGTGTTTTGCCTTTTGAGTAGTCATATCTATGCACTTGTTTCTTGTGTTCTCTTTACTTCATGTATAAAATGGGAAATGACTACAGTATCCAAGGTTGCTATGAGGATTAAATAAATTACACATACAAAGCACATAAAGTTGTGTTTAACACGTAGCTTAGCACTCAATAAAGGTGAACCACTGGTATTACTACCATGTACTTTCTGGGGGCAGAGGGCTTTGCAGTGGATGTTTCCTTTATCCTGTATCCTCTCTTTATAAAACCACCATCTAAGATAGGTGCTTCCTAGGCTCTAAAGTCAGAGGTTGCATTGCATACTCACAATCACAGAGGTAGCTGATGACTGAGCTGTGATCTGATGTAGTACTGAGTGAGCCAAAAGGTGGGCTCTACCACTTAGTCCTACTTTACTTTTCAACAACTATCATAGCATAACCTAAATGAAAAATAAAGTTTACCAAAGAGAAAGAAATATGCCAAAGAGTCACCGAAAGAAACATAGGAAATTATGGAGGAAAGTAATTCAACTCCAAGTAGAAGCTTTAATTATGTGCAGTTACTTACCATGTAGTAGCCTGGCAGTAGCTTCTGAAGGAACTCAGCTTCTTTATGCTGAACTGTTTTGATAATAAATTCATCATCACTGGTCACAAAAAACAAGGATCCACTGGCTCCAGGGTTGGACAACTCTATTAGAGGTTCACTGCAGATGGAATACTACAAGAGTAAAGAAACATTTAAAAATATATTGAAGGCACATGATGCTTCCATGGAGGAAAATAACAGTATTACATATCTTGGCCATTTTGACACAGGAAACACTTTTGATGAGCTTTAAAAGGAGGGTCCAGATATAATAAAAATGCTCTTTCTGAGATTTCTAAAACCTAATTCCTTTATCTTTAACAGTTCTATGATGAAGGGAAACAGATATCAGACCCAGTGCTGCAGAGCAGAATCTTGAATTACTGTATCTGTCCAACACAATAACTCAAAGAGCAGTGTTGACTAAGGTGCTTTATTTCCAGTAAGTTCCCAGGGTGCCATAGGCCACTCTAAGGATGTTGGTTTTTTCTCTAAGGGAGCTGCAAGTCACTGGAGGGTCTAGAGCAGGAGACCGCTCCTTGTGCTGTGTTGTGAGCCCACGGTTGTGGGAGGCTATTACAGTGACTTTGACCATCAGGGTCTACTGGACAGCACCTGCCCTGGATACCTCTTCCTGGTTTTGGGAGCCAGATCAATTTCCTCTGGCACTGGAAGTTCTCAGCACGGACTCCAAAATATCTTAATTGACTCCAAAATATCTTAATTTTCTATTTATCTATTCAGGTTCCATCAGACTGTAAAACTCTTTGACAGCAGTAATGACAAACAGCTTATACAGTGACACAGTTCAGGCCCTGTGCTTTGCACACAGTGGCACTCAATGCATTTCATTTATTTTTATTTTATATTTTTTATTTATGTCTTTTACATTATTGTGTATTCCCTGTATGAAAGACTACTCTTCTACCAATGACTGAAGGGCTGTGAACCTCACAAGAAGGCCAAAACAAGCAGAGAAGTCAATTTTTTTTGTCACTGAGCTCAGTGTTTATTAAAGAACAACTGATTACAGAAACACTGGAGACAAAAATAAGAAGGCTAATATGTGAGATCAGACCAGCCCTGGCAAGTGGTAAAGGCAGAGATTCAAAGAACCCTATCTTGAGGATTGAGCCATCTAAAAATCCAGGGCTGAACATTCCAAAAGCTTTTTATCTAAATTTGTGAATAACTCTCTACCATAGAAAAGAGAGGAAAGGAGGAAAGAGGGAGGAGAGAAAGAAACAGAATGAAAAATGATTAAAAGGCAGCTCCTAGGAAGTACCCTTTAAATTAGCTTACTTTCAGCAGCCCCATGAATAAAGGGGAATAAAATTGTCCAAAAAAAGAAAGAAAGAAGAGTTTGCTGGCTTCCTAAAAGTCACTGGGAATGTCCACCTCCTGCCTTCTCACCTTTCCTCTAGCTTTGCCTCCTAATGTTCTCCTGCTAAGCAGCATTGCAGCCTAAGCCCTTCCGGCTGAGTTGGAGATAAGGAAGAACAACAAAAATAGCCATCAGTTAGCACACAGACTGCCATAAAAGTGGACACTCTACCCGCCGCGTGTGCAGCGTCCTCGTGAAGGGCCACAGGGCTTGGCATCAACTGAAGTCGGTCAAATTGTGGCTCTGCCAGTGGTTATGTGACCTTGAGTAAGCAACTTAGCATGGTGGAGTCTTAGGGCCTCATCTCTAAAATGAAGAAAGTTTCTAGCTGACAGTAGTTGAGCATTTAAAAAACAGATGCTTTCGAAACCCCTGGCAAAGAGCTACCCCTTAGTCATTCTGTTGCTATTTATTTTATTTTATTTTATCATCATATGCAGAGGGCAGAGGGAGGTACACACCTGTAACGCACACACTACAGGCAGGTGAGGAAGAGCTGGTGGTGCCCAGGATATACTGAAGGTTTTGGCATAATTCCAATAAGAGGGCTACCTAAACATTCTTAGTGAAGCATGAAAAAAAGGAGGGTTATTCAGATAACCCTCAACACAAGGCACTGGAAAATCAAGGTATGAATTCCAGATCTCACAAAATGTGCACGCAGACCTGGGATCTTTTTAGAAATTCTGATTCTCTGTTCCATGGGGTTTGAATTCCTGACACGAATCTCCTTATAGATAAGAGTAAATGTTGTGAAAGACCCAAAACAACAAAGAACGCAGAAATTAGAGGCTGCAAATAGAGAAATTACGGGGTGATTCAGAAAGAGCTGTCTAGAGAAAACTGGATTCAGATCTGAACATCTGCTTCCGTTTAAAGTCTCAAGTTCTTCTATAAGCGTTGGTTATTTGTCAAATACTCCTTTTGACATAAAAATATAAATTATGAATCCATAATCATGGGAAAATAAGTGGTTTTAACCCACCTAAGTAACCTGTTCAGGGTCAGCAGTAGCACAGCATAGTCTACAATAAATTGGCTCTGTGATATGGAATAGGAATTCTCACATTATCATCTAGAATTCTATGTCTTCTTACCCTACAAGTCAGTTGCCATGTTCTCTTCTAAACAACCTTCTGGGAAACGTTGCCTTTTAAAAGCAATTAGAGAGAGAGATGGGAACATTTTAATTAGCCATGATCAACAAGCCCCCCTGTGAATGCCTGGGTTTTGTGCACCTTCCAGGCACACTCATCGGTGCAAGCTGTTCCCATGTATTCATTCTCGGGCTTTTATTTCCTGCAGGGCTTCCCTACTATACCCACTGGAAAGAACACAAAGTACAATCCAGAGGGCCCTGCTAAGGCAAATTAACAATGTAAACTTGTGCAGTGTGGTGGAGATAATTTTCCCTGCCATTACTTCCCCCTGATGGCGTTAAATATTCACCCCGTTCTCTTTTTTTGTTGCTGCCGGTAAACCTGAAAAGATACTCTATAAATTATCCTGGGTTTCGGAATACCTGGGCACTGGGAGACAGGGAAATGAACTAGAGGCCTGCTGCCTGAGCAGAGATGGGAATAATGCCCTGTGGCCCCCTGGCCTTCCCCTGGGAGGACATCATTTCGGAACATCATCTCTTTTCCACCTATTCAGATTCCTCACAATTTTAAAAGCGCAGTTAAGATCAAACTACACCCAGAAGCAGCCCTGCTAATCATTCCTGTAACAGAAATATACACCATGTTCTGAAATCCTGGAATATTTCATGTTACCCATCAGTCTCTTTATTTACTGCAGTAGAATTGGTTGCTTCCCTCCCAAAATACCATCATTTCTAACTGGGTCCTAAGTTCTCTGAGTGTCATGACTAATAAATTCTTTAAAATTTCCCTGTAATTATTAATAAATACCTTAGTTTCAATAGGTGCTAGAAGTACCCCATGGTTGACTCATTTACCTTTTGACAGGGGCAGGTAAGAGGACTTTTCTCTGAAAAGTCATGCGCTTGGTCTCTTAGCATCTGTGTATAAACTCTCATTCTAAGAACTTTTCTAGCTTAAAGGCTCATTAGGAAACTAAAAGGGCTTCCCCTGAAGAAAGTGTGAGACAGAATGAGTAAAGGAATAGGCTTTTCGGTTTGCAGGGCACAGGAGGGCTTTTGGAGACCTACTTGGTTGAAGGGTAAACAGTAGTCAGCCATGTCATCCAACTGCCTGGGTTGTGTAGTGAAATGTAAATCTAAGGCATCTCCTTGGCAGGCAAAAGCTCAGGGATATTCAGAAGGAGACTCCATTAATTTCTAGTGTCTGCTAGAGGATAAGCGAGCTTTCTTGTTTTCAATAATATCAAGCCGCCACTGGGTTCCCTAAGCACATTTCCTGAATGATGGTGACCCTCAGTAACTATGGAATGATCTCTCCCTCTCCTACACACACACACACACACACACACGCACACACACATGCACACGCACACGCACACACGTCTGTATTTTGTTTACTTGAGTGGTTGGGAGGACAGGTTTGAGATCCACCTGGCATCTCAATTAAAAAGGATTGTTGAAGCAGAGAGCTAAATGGATATACACATGTAAGGATAGATGGGTGCCCAGGAACTTTCTACTCAGTTCTCAACCATTCTCTGAAGATTTATTAATGTGTGTTAAGGAATCAGTGTTATCTCATCAGGCAGAAGTCATGATTTTCTTAGGCTCAACTAAAGAAAAGGATCATTTACGGGGACTTCATCAGCACAGAAAAGAACCAATCTGGAATTTAATTATTTCCATCTTATCCAAAGTATAAGATGCGGTTTACAAACTCTTTCTTTCAAATGACAAATATTCCTATACTTCTCTGTAAAGCAGGTTCCCAAGATCTGGCTCAAGCCTTATCAAGCTCATTTGGAACGGGATGGGCAATAGATATTTGATGGCACCTTTCCTACAGCTTGTTGAAAACCAATTTTGAAGCACCCCAGGATAATACAGTGATCAAATTGTATAATAAACCATTTTTTTTCTTGAACCAGAAAGGAAATTCTAGCTCCTGAACAGGAAGAAGGTAAAAATCTGAGGTGGCACCAGACTACTTCACAAAAAGGCTGTTGTGTTTGTAGCTGTCATGCGCCAGAAGGCAGAAAGGGAAAAAGACAAGTCTAAGGATAAAATATTCCCTTGTATCAAATAGAAATACAGCTCAAAAGAGCCTACAATAAGAGATATGAAGAACAAAACTATCTAGTTTCTTTAAGATGGCATTCAAATTGTAGGTCAAGGTGGAAATGGTTGGGGGCCTTGACAAGTTTGAGATGAATGGTATAAATAAGGGGATTAAAATAGGAGGCTTTCAGATAAAATCCAATCAGCAAAATTCACGGGAGTATTTAGAACTAATTATAATGTATCTGTTAGAATAATTATCTGAAGTAACAACCAATACCATAGTTATTTAAATATCAATTACCATAGCCAATTTTGGAGCTATCTGTTAAAAGTTGCAGAGTCAAATTATATTTCCTGAAGCTAAATTTATAATCATTATAAAGCTTGGAACACTTACTAAGCTTCCAAAGCTTTATAAAATAAGAGACACAAGTTCTCTTGCGGCTGTTGCTATGAGACAAATGTTTACATCACACATTTCTGGAGAAGGAAGGCAAATCATAGGTTCTTACCAAGTAATCATCAGGCTTGATACCAAAAAGTTCTCTGAAATATCGGAATGCTAGTGGAGCATATGTCTTAAATCTGAAGTCTGGGTAGTGATGTGCTGGGGTCAGATTGCTCCCTTCGCTGAAATGAAAACATAAGAGAGAAGGGGGGGAGGGGTGTGAGGGAGAGAAGATATTAGCAAAGAAAATTTTGATATCCAATTCTAGCTGTTCTAGTCCTGGGTCAGTTTCCTCTCTAGAGAAAACATTCCATGATAGTTAGTCGTTCCAAGTTCATGTCTCAAAGGGTGAGTGGCATCAGGTAAAAACAGATGCTAACTCATTGAGGTTCCCCCCAAGCAGATGTTCCTTGCCATTCACATTGTGTCTTCAACCGTGCTTCCTTCCCTTCTTGGAAAAATCCCCCATCTCTTTTGGTGAAACCACAGTTGTAATGTTTTAAGTTTAAGATCCAGGGTTTAGTGCATAAAACAATTTCAAAAACGCATTTTTTTGACCATGAATTTTTAAACACTGTACAAACATTTTTAACTAGGAATATGTAAAATAACTGAAAAAAAAAATAACCCTGTTGAGAGACCCACCATAGTGGAAATACATGGAACCAAGAGCTGAACACTTTCTTATATCCGTATTTATAGGAAAAGAGACTAGATAATTTGGAATTTAAAAATCTAAGCTCCATTCCCAAATACATCATTTTTTTCTAATCAGGTTTATTTTTGTGGATAATTATGATATATATATGAAAAAAAATCAAATTAGTGACTATCCTTGAACTCAAATGCTGTGTAAGAAATAAAAGAGCTGACACTCCTTCTGTAGTATGTACTGGCTATATACCCCTCCTTGTCTTTAGTGGCATCCACTAGCTCGAATTTTTAAGTATATATTTATCATTCCATTTTATTCTCTGACTAAGCAAAATAGTACACTTCATATGACATACTCAAGTCACCCAATCTACCTATATTTAAATTTTTCATCGTGAAAAATTAGAACAGTACAATAGCTAACACAATTTTGTGCAGAAATCAAGGTTTTTGGTATGTTTTTTTAAATCACATATTAGGTGGGACCTTGAGTTTCTATGCAAGTTTATCTCATTCTCATTTTCATAAATACCACATAAATAATACGGTGCAAATTAATAGGCTTTCAGCACACATCACTTGTAATCTACTAAATTTGTTGAGGTCAGCCAGATTTTTGTTATCATATTGTATTAGACACTCAATAAGTATTTAGTGAATGAAAGAATGGGTTTTTATGATAATGCTAGAAGAGGTCTCAGAAACTTAGATTTGAAAGTCAACCTGGAACGTAAAATGTCAGCACAATAAAAAAAAAAAAATCACTCTTGAAAGTTATTTAGGAAATTATCCCGTCAACGTATCCAGTACAGTTTTTCCTTCTGTAGGGTGAAAGATGACTGTTGCTTTTGCTGAGCTCCAGGAGTAGTTGGCTTGTGCTGCGGGGGCCATCGTCCTATGATAAATCGCCTCTTTAAAGCCTATTTGCAGTCACTCAGGCAACAGCGAGGCATGCACAGCAGGAGAGTGAACTGGACAGAATCAGTCAGCTCCATCTCAGGCTCATTGTATGGAAAAGTCCCGAAATCAAGTGCTTATGTAAATGATTAGTTTCCTTAAGCAAGTGCAGCTGGATACACGCAATGTACATATGACATAGTACAGGCACTGTATCTAAACAAACTTGTCCTTATTCCATAGTTTGGGATTTATGAGGGGGCATGCACTCAGTGATAGGTCTTATGGGATTGTCAAAAGGAATAATTCTGGAACTTACATAACAAGCAATGATTAGAAAATATGAGCTCTTTAGAAATAAGGGGTAAAAGCAGAGAAGCTCAAAGTGACCTCTGACATCCTTCTTCACTCTTACAAGTTAAAATAATCACTATGCAGACCTTGGGTTCTGGAGCAGTTGCATTTGGAGAGCTAAGAGTATCACCAATTCTCTTTTCTACTTTTTTCTTTTCTACTTTCTTACATAATCAAAGCAATCCATTCCAGAAGAGTGGATTCCCTCCAACATTGAAAGAAATCAAACACCCATGTTCCAAGTATGCAGAGTTTCTCCTTAGAAGACAAGTAAAGGATAAAGTTTCTCTTTAAAAGACAAAGGATGATTTCACTCATATGTAGAATACAGAAAAACAAAGGAAATGACAAAATAAATTTAAACAAATCCTAGGAAATCTGACTGTAGGAACAGAAGCTTCCAGAGAGGGTAATCATCAGGCCTGATATGAACTACAGATCAGAGGACTATGGCAGACAATTATCGATGCCCTAGTGGTGGGTATTACAATATCAAAAATCTGAAGAGGGGTGAACCTGTATCTCTCAATCCTATACAGGGTGGTAAACCAATGTTAGCTCAATTAAAAAAAAAAATGGCTTATTCTTATGAAGTTGAGAGCCCAAGATTCTATGAGAGAGGATACAGCATTATTATCACTTTCATTTTTGGTCAGGCTGAGCATGTTGGGTTGGCTGCCTTTTCCCGAAGCCTCTGCTAATTACACTAGTTTTCCTTTAATTCACATCTCCCTGGCTACTGTGGTTCATTGAGTCATGGTATAAAAGAAACAGTGGAAGGTTTCCCTGGAGATGGAACAGACAGACAGATGCACACACGCATACATACATAGCAGAATGTCTCTGGATAGACTAAGGGACCATTTATTTATTTAGATAGCTACCCGAACACTTGGTGCAAAAATACATAATGATTAAAAATGAAGGGAAAAAAAGGAATCAAGCTGGTTTTTGGGCCACATTAAGATACAGAGAATGGTGTGCGTCAATTATGAGGCAGGCTTGTCTGTATGGGGTAGTCATTAAATTTTATTTGTAAAAATGGAGAAAACTCAATGGAAGCAGGCTTTCACACAAGCTTTATAAAGAGTGATGATTTCTTCATGGCATAGTTAACGTACATAATTAATAATTAATATGAACTGCTGAGGTTACACAATCTTGAACTTCTCTATTTGCATGAGGGAAACAATCCCTACAGTGGATCATAAAAGCATTGGTGGTATAGTGGTGAGCATAGCTGCCTTCCAAAGAGGGGTTTCTCTCTGAGCAGATTTTATCTTATGCCTTCTGCTTTCCTTTGACTAATACTAACAATAATTTGCATTCTCTTAAATTATACTGGACGCCCTGTGTGATAGTTAGGAGGCTCTTGATTCCTTACAGTCCAGGGAGATCTCGGGTCAAGTTCCATCCTGCTATGTACAATCTGTGCTTAATGACGGTGGTATTGAACCTTCAGGAACAAAATAGGAAAACAGAATGGACTCAAAATGGCAGCGTGTCTGGCCTGTGTTGAGCCCTTAGAATGACTGGATGACTGAGGCTGTATGATGGAGAAGAGTCTAGAGTTGAACACTTTATAAGAAGAATGAGTTGCCAATATAGTTTAAAAAAGAAAATGAGAAAGTATCTGCAACTAATCACAGCCAAAGAGCAAATCTCCCTATAAAGAGCTCCAATAAACAGCAAATAAAAAGACCACAACGTATTTTTTTTAAATAGCTAAGTATATTATTAGAACATCACAGAAAAGGAAGTATAAATGACTTAAACATATGAAAAGAATTTCAACCTCATTCATAATAAAATAAACAAAAATTAAATGTCCCTGAGAGACCATTTTAACCATTAGATTGGCAAAAATCTAAAACATTGACATAGCTCAAAAGAAACTGGTGCCCTGAAACATTATTAGTGGAAAAGTAAATTGATTTTTTCCAGTGGAAGACATTTTCACAACTTCTGTCACAATTACAAATGAGCATAATTCTTTAAATCAGCAAATATATTCCCAGAATTTATCCTATAAATTAGCATGTGGACAAAATGATAGATGTGTATTCAGTTATTCAATATAGCATTGTTTGGAAGGATTAGAAGTACCCAAAATACTTCTCACAGAGAACTGGTCAGATTGATTATACTTCAGCCACAAACTGGAATACTATGCAGCTATTAAAAAGAAAAAAACAAGGGAGCTTATTACGTATGGACATGGCAAGATCTCTAGGATAAACTAAGTGAAATAAATATTTTGCAAACATAATGGCATGCGACCCTTTGTAAACAAAAGGAAAAAAAGAGTTTGGGGAAAGTATATGCCTAAAAAAATTATTGAAGGATAAATACATCACTAGTAATTGTAATTACTGGAATAGGATACTGGATAAAAAGAACACAGGGATAAAAGAAACACTCTTCACAGTATTCTTTTAAAAATATTGTGAGGATAAACCCTTTTGTGTATTACCAGTTATAACACTTAAATGGACCAGTTAAATCATTTTTAAAAGTTAGGATTAAACCCATAACCTTCTCTCTCTCTCTCTCTCTCTCTCTCTCTCTCTCTCTCTCTCTCTCTCTCACACACACACACACACACACACACACACACACACCAGAGCTCTGTGTATTCAGCATTACAGCAGAGAAGTTTTGCATATTAAGCTACTCCAGGGAATAATAAATATCAGCTTGACATGATTAAAGCTCTAGTGAAGGAAATGGCAAATCTTGCCCCAAGCAAGATTACAGGCCAAAAAAGCAGGACAAAGAAGCAGGTCCAGTACAGATAAGACAGCAGACACCATCCTGGGTTTTCTGAGGTATATACAAGTAGAACTACTGAGTAGGTGAGGGTGCTGGTGCACAGATGTCCAGCATAGAGGCTCTTCAGCACGTGTATAAAATCCTTAGCCAATGCAGTTAAACAAGACTGCATAGTATTATTCTGTGTGAAGATTCCTACTACCCTAGGTTCCTGAGGGATTCCCTTGTCCAAACCTGGTGGGTATCCATCAGGAAACTGTGCCCAGTATCTAGAAGTACTGGGCAGAAACGAAACCTTCTCAATGTAAGCTTTCTATTATGTTCCTTCAAAGCATTTATGTGGGTATGAAAAAAAAAAATCCCCACTTTCCTGTCTTGGCATAATACTGAGGCTTTGGAAATTTCCGTTATGAGGTTTTGAGCATTGGTTCTAGATGTCGGATTTAATGAACCATACAATTTCAACAATAAGCATTCGGAAGCTGAGTTTTCCAATTTTATTTTGCTGAGTAAGAATCTAAACAAAGACAGAGCTATCAGATCCTAAAAGAGTGCTTTCCCTTCAAAAGGAGGAAGAAATTTGGGATGAAGAACAGTGCGTTCTTACCTTGTTCTTCTCTCCTTTACTTCAAAGAAGCAGTTTGAGTTTGATAAGGGATGCACCAGGCATTTTGATACTCACCTCTGCTGAGTAAAGTTCAATCTTTAAGACGAAAGTCACTGCTTATATCAAGTCCAAAAATACATATTACTTAATGGCAATGAATGTTTTGAATTATACAATGTTGAAGTCTGAGGAAGCATTAGTCACTGTGGAAATTCCCATTCAGCAAATAGAGTTCAGGGAGGGAAAGTAATGGCCTGCCCTGACCAAGAAGAAACACGATTGGGAGATTACATCCACACCAGTGGAAAAGTCCTGAGCAGACAGTGATGTCTTAATTTAAGTTTGACATTCCCCAGTTAGTCTTCCTTTTCAAGATTCAGTTACAGGAAGTACAGGGCACTTCCTGCCAAATATACCAATCACTTCTCCATGAGATCTTCACACCATGGGGTGAGGTGAGCTGAATTTCATTAGCCACACAAACATCATTCTCACTGGTATGTACTGTGAATGAGTCAGCTTTGCATATGTGGTTCTAGAGTCTCCTAACTAAGCACTATTTTTGGTGGCACTGGAGGGAAAGATTTGGAGCTAAGCAATGGGATAAATTTAGCATCCCCAGGACATATAAGGGGTCTAGTTTGGGAAGTTTAGGGGCTGAGAGCCAGAGGTTTGATGCTTGAGAGGCAGCAATGTATATACCGATCTTCCTTGATTTCAAATTTTCTTTCCTGATTTTATGTCATAACCATCAATCATGGGGTTGGAGCCTCTAGATAAAAATGAAGCAGTCAGCAACTCTTAGGTGATAGATCTGTTATGAGGGATTGGCTCATTGGATTGTGGAAACTGAGAAATCCCGTGAATTGTCTTCTGTAGGCTGGAGGCTTAGGAAAGCTGGTGGTTGCAATTCAAGTCCAAATCCAAAGGTCTCAGAATCATGGGAGCCAATGGTATAAGTTCTGGTCCAACTCTGAAGATGCAGGAATCATGAGTACTGATGTCCAAGGGCAGAAGAAGGTGGATGTCCCAGCACAAGCAGAGAGCAAATTTACCCTTCTTTTTGTTCTGTCCGAGCCCTCACCAATGGGATGGAAGGCACCACAATTGGTGAGGTGATCTTCGCGACTCAGTCTAGCAATTCAAATGCTAATTTCCTCTGGAAACACTCTTATGGACACATGCAGAAATAATGTCTTGTCATCCATCTGGGCATCCCTTACCCCAGTGAAGGTGGTATATAACATTACCCATCATAGCAAGAATGACTATATCCAGGATAAGGGAAGGGCACTTGCTTTGTCCTAACACATAAATGCTGATATTGAAACAAAGAAAAGTGAAGTGGCAAAATAGTTTGCAAGTGACACTGTCTTTCAGTAACAAACTAGAGGCATAATGTGGGTTTCCAAGTGGTCCTTTGTAAGTCAGGGTCTGCAGAAACAACTTTACACAGTATTGTCTCTGACAATTCAGGCAGGTGGCGATACTTGAGTTTCCATGGATGACTCTATTTAAGCAGTGAAATATAAATTGGTCCTCTCTTGTCAAATTAGATGGTGCTCTTCAATTGGAAAGAAAAACAAGATACACTTCTCGCTACTGCCAAGCCCCTTATGTGAGGGGAATACATGAGCTTCCTTGTTCAACAGGAGGTGGCCCCAATTTTTTAGGCTAATCAGCTGATAGTCTCTAAAAGTCAGTAACTGAAAATGGTTTAAATTCCAAAAGTTAATAATGCATTCTGGGATGTCATTTCCTGCGAATACGTAATATCGTTGATTACCTAAATGTTAAACCTGCCAAGTAGCTATTACTATCCTGGAAATTGTGTTTTGAAGGCAATTTCAAATCAGGTAAAATGTTATCTAATATTCAGCATGTGCTATACATGTTTTATTTTCAACTAAAGGAAGAAGTATATAATTTTTATTAATAGGAAATTAGTTTTCCCCATCTCTATAACATAAATGTTGAACACATATTCAAAAAGTTTTGACTTGAAGTGACATTATTTCATGATATGTCTACATATCTCATTTAATCCTCTGAGGAGTATCTTGGCTGTTTTATGTTTTAGTCACATAGACACAAAACCTTGTACAGAAACGTCTGTGTAGCTCAGGTTGGTGATCTTTCTAAAGACTATTGCAACTACTCAGAGTGTTGTAATAGTGGAAAATATATCAGTATGGAAATGAATGTGGCTGTGTTCAATTAAATTTAATTTACAAAAAAGCAAGGAGCTGGATTTGTCCCATGGGCACCTAGGTATAGGAAGATTCTTGGATGAGTATATGTCAGCATTATTTGAAATGCAGGTAGTTGGATGGACAGCTGTGTGGAGGTTCCTCAAAACATTAAAAAGGGATCTACCATTTTAAATGGTAGTGGATCCAGCGATTCCACTCCTAGGAACACAAAAACACCCAGAGAACA
>PVIJ01005896.1:16828-98452 GCA_004024925.1 Scalopus aquaticus | reverse complement strand
AAATGCTGGAAAGGATGTGGAGAAAAAGGAACTCTTCTACACTGCTGGTGGGAATGTGAACTGGTCCAACCACTATGGAAAGCTGTATGGCGATTCCTCAGACTGCTAAACATGGAGCTTCCATACGACCCAGCAATCCCACTTTTGGGAATTTACCCAAAGGACACAAAAACACTAATCCGAAAGGATACATGCACCCATATGTTCTTTGCAGCACTGTTCACAATAGCAAAGGTATGGAAGCAACCCGGATGTCCAAAAATAGATGATTGGATCAAGAAGATGTGGTACATATACACAATGGAATACTATTCAGCATGGAAAGAAGATAAACACATGCAATTTGCAGCGACATGGATGGAATTAGAGGGGATCATACTCAGTGAAATAAGCCAGAAAGAAAGAGAAAAATATCAAATGGTTTCACTTATAAGACTATAAGGAAACCAAATAGGAGAGAGACAATCAGCGGGGTGGGGGGAGGCGGAGGGAGGGGAGGAAAAGGGCACAAAATGGAATAGAAAAGAACACAAGGGACCATGGAGATGGATCACGGGTGAATTGGTGGTGGGCTACCCAAGGGGAATACAAAATGTAAAAGACATAAATAACAATAAAAATATATATTTAAAAAATTAAATAAATAAAATAAAAACTTAAGCAGTAAAAAAAAAAAATAATAATATTTTGCTTCCACAATGAGATTATAGATCCACTATTTTTCCCTGGACTTGTATTTTTTATGCAGTTACATATAACAGATTAATGTACATTGATGGAATATCAGTGTATTCTGTTCCAATCAATTTTCACCTACTTCCTTGTCACTAGTAATTTCGTATTGATCTGCTTAGCAGGTCAAGAGTTCTGACTTCCAAGACCAGACTTTGTGGGATTTTTAATGCAGAGGAGAAATATTCTGAAATAATTAGGTTTTTGCTACTCCAAAATGAATGGTAATAGAACTTGAAGAAGGGAGAAAACCTAGTTTGTTTTCAGTAAGATATCAATTTGGTGGAAGTGATAAAAAGAAGAAAATTTTTGTGAGCTAAAATAAAATTCTTGCTTGGATTCTAAGGTATATCCCATTTATTTCAAAAGCTAAAATATACTTATGTCTGCAAATATTTCTGTGGGCCTATGTGGAATTTTAAAGAGAATGCTAGAATTATTTCAAAAAATAATATTTTAACTTGTTCATCATACCCTGTTCTTGGCCTGTAAGGAGGTCAAAAATTTCCCCTCCTTCCTTTTTTCTCTTTCACTTCCTCATATATTCAGTGTTAAAAGTACTAGTCATGGTTTTCTCTCTCGAAATAAATGTGGGGAGGGGGGACTTTTGGGTTTTTTTTTTTTCATTCTGGTATTGCATTACCTTCCTGCCACAGTCAGTCACTTCAGTCTGCTCGTTGTGCCTTTTCTTTTTAAGATTGATTTTTATTTATGCATACAAACTGGGGTATAGGCCAGAGGTGTGGGGGTGAGAAGATTCACCAGAGAAAGAGTGGGGAGCAGAACAGGTAGATTGACTGAAATACACTGCTGAGGGGAGCAGCAGGCGAGGCAGTGCCATGTGGGAAGTTTCCTGGCCAGGGATCGGACTTGTGCTGCAGTGGCTCTTAATAGCTTCATAGTGTTGCGCAACTTAACCCGTTGCACCACCAGGGAGACCCTCATTATGCCTGTTTTCTTTCAATGTGCCTTCACAAAATCACATCGGTTTTGTGTGCAAATACTGTAATTTTACATAAATTATATTGTTTTAAATCTCTTTTTTTTTTCATCCAGCTCTGTTTAAAAGGTCTACTATATTTTAAAAATATGGCCTATTGCTGTGTGTATGGTTTCCCAAGGCAGGGCAGCAAAAGTCACACTATAGTGGACATCCTTGCACATGGGAGTCCCCTTTCTGGTCTGACATGAGCCTTTCTTTGGGATATGTACCCAGGAGTGCGATTGCTGGGTCTCATAAATGTGTAGTTTATATGACTAACTGGTGCCAGACCACTCTTGAGAATGACTGCCCAGCCCTACTCTGCCACGCCCAGACCCAACAGCATGCTTTACCCACATCAGGAACTTACAGTTTTGCAGTTTAATATGTGTGAAGTAATAGCTCTTAATTTGCATTTATTTGACTGTTCAGCATCTCTTCACTTACTTGCTAGTCATCATAGTGAGTTTATATTGTTTATCTTGTGTCTGTTTACATTCATTTTGTGTCTTTTCTTACAGGATTTCAGTGAATAGTTCAGGTGACAGTCTCTTTCCATTTTAGGCCTTGCAAACAATAGCTATTCTATCACCTGTCAACTTTTCCATAATATCCTTCATTGAATTAAGAAATCCTTGATTTTAATGTAGTCATTGTTTCTCCTCATAGTTTCTGCTTCTGAAGTCTTTCCCTCTTATCGGTAGTGTCAGTAGATTCATTTTTAGCTTCTCCCTTATAGTGAGCCAGGACCAAAGACTAGGCAGTCTTGCCAGTTATCTTTATCATATAACATAAAGGTTTTTTCACATTTTCCTAATGTCATTCATTCCAAAAAAGTGTTTGTTTAAGTTGAAATGACTCAGAAGACAAGAAGAACAGGCTGCCTCTCAATGACTAGTAATAATAACACAAAAAAATACCAATACACCCTTATCCCAGCCCTTGGAAAGTTTTAGCTTCAACTTTTGGAAATCCAGTGTAATTGCTGTAAGAAACTCTTTCTTGTTGACGTTGTCTAGTCTGCCTGCAGAGAGCATTGGCCATACCAGCCAATTATAAAAATTAAGGTTCTCTCCCACTCTGTCCTTTAGTGATTCAGTTTATTGGCTATCTAATTATTTTGGATTTATGAAATGTTTATAAGATATGCAAGATAAACATAACTTCCTAACATCCATGTGTCAAAAATTGGGTAGGCATTGGAAAAATTCAAACCTATATGTAAATGAAAGAGAAAGAGATTTCTAGTTGTTTTCCTGCCCAGTAATCTGAGTGCCTGAAATATCCTAACACTTTTGCACCTTCTCTTGAACAGAGTAGTAAGAAGAGCAAATACATATTCTTTTAATTTTATTGAGATATAATGGATAAAATAGCATTGTATTAGTTTCAGATATATAACATTATGATTTGATATTTATCTATATTGCAAAATAATAACACTAAGTCTAGTTAACATCCATCTCCAAATAGTTACAAAATTTGTTTTTCTTGTAATGAGAATTTTTGAATTGTTAGATTATTTTGACCAACAGTTAAAATTGGGAGGAAAATTAATTTAACCCTTATTTTTAGTTTTCTTACTGAATTCTGATAATAAAAAGTAAGCATTATCTGACTCTTAATGGAGTGCTTGCTACTGTTTGCTGACTGTTGTACGCACAAGGTTTCATTTAATCCTTGCAGCAATCCCATGAAATCAGTATCACCATACCCATTTATAGGTGAAGAAACTGAAACCCAGAGAAATGTCCTTTTTCTAAGGTTACTAAGGAGCTGAGGTTCAAACCCAGGTCTGCCTGCCCCTCCGGTTTCTCTAGCCCACTACTAATGGTGCCGCTTAGTAATGCAAATGAAGCCTAAGTGACATCTTACCTAATAAGGATGTGTTTATATTTACCCAAAACTGCTTGATTAGCATGTTGTACATTTCATGCCAACTTAATATCCTGTCACACTGTGTGTTTCACAGTAAAATTGTCAATAAAACCCTTTACCTCTTGTCACAAATGTTCGCTGGTTTGTCCAGTTCCAGGTATTCCAATTCCTGATTGTTTTAAGGATAACTGTTAACTTCATTATGAGCTATCATCACCTTAGTGAAGTACATTTTCTATGTATACTGTTGTTTGAAGACTGCGTGTACCTCACTCTTCATGTAGCCAGATATTAATGGAGAGGGCGAGAAGCCTCTATATCAACACTGAACATGAACATGAGGACAGTCTTCTCATTTTATGATTGTCTTGTTTACTTGATGACTAGCCATAATTCCATTCAGCATCTGTATGATCCTTAAATGTTAAATTTTTAAAGTGGCCTTCTAATGTACGTGGCACATTAAATGTTTGGGATTTTTATTTTTAAAGAAATAAAATTCTAAAACCAAAAGATGAAAAGTCAATCCTTTCAGTAGTTTTAGAAATCAGAGTTGCTGACTCAGTCCTAATTGTTCTTTTGAAATTTTCCCCAGGCACCAGGAAAAATAAATTTTCCCCAGTGAATTAGATTTATGAAAAGCCTGATCTTACATTAAAAACAAGAGTATTTTATTTGAAATGTATCTCAGTGCCCTCCCAAAGTCACCCCCTCTAAAGCACTTTTTCTCTCCAGCCTTGTTTACCCCATCAGGCCTTCCTGCCAGAAGCAGCCCTGTTTACATAACTGCCCTTGTTGGATGGAATATTTTACTGAGTGCAGTCCTCCACTGCACCACAGCCTGTTTAACATGGAATAGAGACAAAACCTGAAAGGCAGATCGGTGGTGGATAGAAGTGGAGACAGTGGGTGAACATCAAGTATTGGAAGAAGGGCGGGGCATTTTGTCCGCAGTGATTAAAGGAAACGAGAGAGTTGTTCTTGGGTGGAGGGGGATGAAGGGGACCATTTGCTTATCCTGGTTTGTAGGAAAAGGTGTGTATTGACTGTTTGAAAACATGCTGAACACTTGAGTGGAAATGGAGCTCCAGATTGACAGTGCCAAAGCATGGCTGTTGCTTCTCCTTTTTTTAAATTAAAAGCAGAATTCTTGACAAGGTGAGGGCCTCTCTGTCTTGTATCCCTTTTCACTTTACCACTGCTCTATTTCACTGCAGTTTTGACTGATTTCTGATAAGCACAGGACTCTGGTCTATTGTAGACAAATTGATTAGAGTAATTATATCTTAAGCAAATGACATTTTGGTTGGAATTGCTCTTCACTGAGCAGAGCGTTCAGTAGACAGCTTGTCATAGAAAATATAACATTTTACCTGTCACTCTCTATCTTTCCCAGAACCGGAATCTAACCAGGTGGTAGTGCAGCATCCAAAATATCACCTTGTGCAATTTCTCTCTCTTCCAATGAACCCGGCTACCAGTGCAATGCTTCTTTATATGAAATTTGGAGTACTTTTTTGATGTTGCTCATCTTCTGAAGTTTTTCCAGGACTAATATAAAAAGGAGGTAACACCTTTCACTTAACCAGTGAGAACATCAGAACAAGTAGCAAAATTACAGTGCTTTTCATTCATAACCTTTGACTTCTTTCTGATATATGTGTTCATTGAGCCCTTATCATGTGCTACTTACTCTATTAAGCCCCTTATGTAATTTTAATCTAATAATTGGTATCATTGCCCTTGTATTATACAACTAAGAGGTGTCAGAATTGCAGGAGGAAAGACAGGATTTCAACTCCAGAAGTAGTTTTCTGTGTGATGTAGAGGCCACGTGTAAACCTCTGAGCACATGTTGAATTGGTACTCAAAACCCTTGTGCTGAGTCGTAGAAACAGAATATGCCTGGCTCTGGGGATATGGCTGTACCTTAGTGCTGCTCTTGTACCAAATGTAGGCCTTTAGGGAGTTGCCTTGCTGTTTTACAGAATTTATTATTTTAGAGCAATTTTAAGTTAACAGCACAATGGAGATGAGATACAGAGATAATCCAGGTACTCCTTGGCCCTCACCCATGCATAGCCTCCCCCACTTTCAACTTCCCTTCCAAAGGGGACATTTGCAACCATGGGTGAACTTACATTGACATGGCATTATGACCTAAACACCATAGTTTACATTAATATCCACTCTTGGTGTTAAATATTTTATGTGTTTGGAAAAATGTATAATGATGCTTATCTCATTATACTATCAGAGTATATTTTCACTGCCCTAAAAATCCTATATGCTCCACTTACTCATTCCTTCTTTACTCCCTCCCTACTAATCCTTAGAAACCACTAATCTTTTTACTGTCTCTCTAGGTTTGCCTTTTCCAGGATGTCAGTAATTGAAATCACACAGGTTGTAGCCTTCTCAGATTGGCTTCTTTGACTTCCTCTATGTCTTTTTATGACTTGATTGCCTTGCTTTTTTTAGCTAAAGAATCTGGTGAAAATGTATCTCAGCTTTATAGCAAAACAACAGAAGACCTATACTGTATATTTTTACTTTGTGTCTTTGCTAGCTTTCCCACATCCAAGTCCTTACCCGAAGCCCAAGTGGATGTTAAAATTTGAACTCTCTCACCCACCCCCTCTGACTATCCTGAGTGAGCCCTCACTCATACTTTTAAGAAACTATTCATGTTCTGTGCATGGAGTTTTAATTACTTCAGTCTTGGCCCAAAGGTTAAAAACTAAATCCCTTATAATCAAGGCACTTTTTTTCCTAATGAAAACCACAGCTTGAGCAGCTGCTTGTATTATTGTCTCTCGTCTGTGGTCCCACTGGTGTGTGGGAGTTTACTGTTGGACTGTGGAAAAAGGAGCAAATAAGAAGCCAAGAATGGGGTCATGTTTCAATAGAGAAATAATGGTGGAATGTTAAAGTCCTTGAGTTTTCCTCGGCCTCCCCACATTTTGGACATGCAGTTTGGCTCTCATTTTCCTTTTTAAGTACTTCCATAAGGCAGGGGGGAGGAGCAGACATAAGAACCATGGTATTGAGTACTCCTAGCCATCAACTATGATTCTACAGAGTAGGCTTTATTTTTGCTTGTAGTTGTAAAATGACAACATCAGTTTTAAAGTTTATGTTGTGTCTATGCTGTGTACATCCATACTTTGCCCATCTGCATTGGTGTGTTCTTCCAGTCCGCTGTCTGGGTTAACATTGTGTTTATCTGCGTATAATTTGTTTTCTTGTTTTCTTCTTCTTTCTATGTCCTGTTTATTTTGTTTTATCTGTGTTCCATATCTGCCTTCTCATTTTCTCTTCTCTGCCCCATTTTCTATTTACCCTTCACTTTTCAAAATCCATGATTTAAAATCTTAAGAATAAAAATTTTATTTTTGCCATTCTTAACTTTTTATGTAGATAAATAGATCATTTTCTATTCTCCAGAAGGAAACTATTTCAAACAAAATTGTTTTTTACAAGTTAAAACCTCAGTTGCTTCTTCTATTTTCTGTAGGTTTTTGAATGTAGCCTTCTGGTCCTGAAATCAGTTGCTTTCCCTGGCCATCACCTGTAATGCTGGCGATTTTTAATCAAATTCTACCAACTAAAAAGCATGGCTGAGTTCAGTCCCATAGAACTGATGAGTTATCCTTAACATCATGTACCTTCCAGGTTTTAGTTACTCTGAATCACACTTAAATGAAGATATATTTTTATCATTTAACCAATTGCCAGGGTCATTTTGGAGATTAAACATAACAATCTAAATAGTCTCTTACACTTCATCAAAGATGAACTCATTGTGTGTGTGTGTGTGTGTGTGTGTGTGTGTGTGTGTGTGTGTGTGTATAAAGAAGGGTAAATGACCCTCCTTCCTATTAACTTTTGTGTACTTTTTGTTCAGTAACAATAAGGCATAGCCCAGCCCTCACCCTCTTGACCTCATTCTAAGCAAAGAGGTATTGGTGTTTTGGGGAAGCAGCATAATAAAAGTAGACTTGGGGTCCTAACACTCAAGTTATGATCTTGGGTTTGCCACTAAATCGCTGTGACCAAAGGCATATTCCTTAACCTCTGCTGGCTTCAGTTTTCTCACAGGTACAATCTCTTATAATCTCTGCTACCTCCATGAATCATTGAATGAGGTCATGTGTGTGTGACCTTGAGAATGAAAGCAAGCTGACTACACAGAATCTTCCTGAAAAGGTTCTTGTTCAGGCTCCTCTTTCTTTTCCATTTTGTCTTTCCACATCTGATCTAGTCTCTTCCTTAAGAAGCCGGCCATCTGGGAGGTGATTCTCTCCTCTAATTCTTATGTCAGTGCTTGCATTTAACGTATTCTGACTTTCAGGGTCAGGCAGGAACTACCATCCTATTTCACTACTGTTTTATTGACTATATTTGGCATTCCAGAAGTAGAAGGAGCTCAGAATATGTCCAGAGAATTGCCAACAGTGTAAGTCTTTAATGAAGTTGCTCCTAATAGTTACTTTAGACCTGTAAACAGAGGAAAGGCATTCCAGATTGTGAATTCCATGTGAGAAGAGGTATAGTTCACCATGGGTGGGTCCAGGTGGGTTTTAGCATAATAAGAAGAAAATGAGGGGCAGATCTTGGAGAATATGTGTATTCACTAAGAAGTTAAGTTTGTTAGGAGGTGGAAAGCCACCCACTTTTTTTTTAATCTCCTAAATTTCCTTAGTCTGTTCTCTACTTCCTCCACCCCGTTCCACAGTTCAACCAGTAGATAAAATAGTCCTAGCAGAAAATGGGCAGAGAGTGAGGTCAAGGTCTTTATTCTCCTAACTTCCTCCCTTGAAAGATCACCAGGGTACTGCTGAGACTCCCCTTCTCAAGATGAACTTATTTATATAACTTTCTCCTTCCAGTAACAGGTCCTCCCCTAGTTCCTAGTCCTCGCAGGCTTAGAGTACTGACACCATCTATTCTGATACTAACCATAGCCTGCAGCCCACCACACCATTATCAATTATCCACTTATAAAGAAATCTGGAAATTATTCTCATTTAAACTATGGTTATATTTTAATTTAAAGCAATGGTATAAAAGACAGTTTCCTGGCATGGAAACAGTAGCATAAAGGACAGTTTCCTGGAAGGGAAGGCAAAGCAACTAGGAAAATTGGCCAAAGTGAATAGTGATATGCTTGGGAATCTGCGGCAGTCACAAGATAGGGAATTGGTCATTTTAGGAGAGGGAATGGAGTTGAATACAGTTGTGTGTGAGAGACTGGGGGGAGGTGGGGGGTCAGGGTGACTGGGTAAGGTTCTGACTTGAGTGTTGCTTGGTTCAAGAAGGAAAAAAGATGAGTTCAACTTCCCCGCTGTCAATTTTGAGAGCCGTTGGAGATATATAGCAGGCACTGAGTAGACTGATGTGGAATTTGGGCATGATCTGGCTGCATGGAAGGTTGGTGTGTTGTAGTCAATTTATTGATGGTCGTTGGAGTCTAGAAGATAGAAGAGCTCCCCCAAGAGACCTGAGCATGGGAGACGTAGAATAAGAGAGGAAGGAATATCATGCAAAGAACTTAGAATGTCACTAAAAGGGTCCATAGTTTTGCACAGACTGAGCAAGGAACAAAATCCAAGGCAAAGGGGGACAGAATGGGTATTGATTACACAGGTGTCAGGGAAACATTTTCAGAAATTGAAAGGAGCCAGATCATGGAGGAACATGAAAACTAAAAGCCTGGACTTGAGTTAGAAATTAAAGAGCTATTAATTTTTTTTATTTAATTTAATTTAATTTTTTATTCATTTATTTTACAAGTTCATATTTAATACTTAGGTCTCTGAGTTGATGAAGTCTATTCAGGTTGTGTTTTAAGATGAGTAAAGTGATAATGGAAAGGCAGAAATAGAGATGGATTTGAAATCTGAAACAGTGATGCCTTAATGAAATGATATGATTGAAACCAGAATGGTAACAGTGAATGCCAAGGACAGAGATTTTGAGGAAAGAAAGAACAAGGCTTAGAAGAAAAAAATATAGAAAGATGACCCTGAGATTTCCACCATAACATATTATCAACTATGTTTAAATATAATATCTTGTAAGGTTCCATTGTGTTTAAAATAATTGTACTCCTGAAAATTTCTGATATTTCCACAGAAACAACAGGCCTGTTAGATACAATGAAAAATGCACTTTTCCCATTTCAAAGAATACAGAAACCATTTGCCTGGTATGAAATAGCTTGACTGGCTTGAACATGTTTCCTAGAATGTTTCAATTTTGAATATTGGTCTAATTAAGGTCAAGGATGGAGTTTCAGAATTGAAAGTAATGATTTGATCATTTGTTTTGTATAATCTCAAATGGGGAAATAAATACCTATGGTTAATGATGAAATTCATTATTTTTTGGTTGATGATTTCTTTCTTTTCTTTGGCTTTGATGAATACTCTCCCTTTTTATGTTTTGACCCTTTGTGCTCAGATTTGCTCTTTAACTTTCTTTTCACCCTGGCTCCACTTCTATTCTTCCTTTCCAGAAAATATTTTGAGTTACTACTAGAGGTGCTATAGGAAATTAGTTTTAAAATAGGAAATCCTATCATGTAGTATTTCAGTTTTCTATTTTTATTTTTTGTAATTATGTCTAAGCAGATATTTCTACATTTGTTAATAAAAATGAACAAAATGTGGTCTGTAAGTTATTAAATTATCATGAAAATAATCATATCTACCTTTATAATAAGAAAAATGCAATCATATGCCAATGTGATACTGTCTTTCGCCTACCAGATTGGTAATGATAGTTTTTAAAAGTTTGACAGTAGAGTGTTAGGAAATGTGTATGAGGAAATACAATGTTAGTGGGATATAAAATTTAGTTTGGCAATACCTATCAAAAATATAGATGTAGTTTGCCTTTGGCCCAGGAATTCCACATTTAGGTGTTTCCCACCAAGGTATATGCACACACAAAGCCTACAAAGGAAACTGACTTTAATATCACTGTGGTTGCAAAGATTGGAATAAATCCAAATGCTCATCAATTGGGAACTGGTCAAATCAGTTATGGTATTTGCACAAGTAGAATACTGTGCAATTCATAAAAAGAATGAGACCATTTTTTATGGAATGAGTAAAGAACTGTACAGAATGCTACCCTATGCTTTGAAGAGAATGGAATCATGTGTACAGATAGATTGTGTCAGATATAATCTCTGCTTGGATGTGCAAGAGAATGATAGCACTGGCCTGGAAGGAAATCTGGGGATAAGATCAGAAAGGAGAATTTTATAATGTACTACTTGAATTTTTTGGTGATGACGTATGTTAAGTGACCTTTAAAACTCTTCACATCACTTAAAAAAATTAAGTATTTCATCAACATCAGCATTATGAATGCAGGGTTTAGGTAAATATGTTTTCATATATTTGTAGGTGGAAGTGAACATTTACATAAACTTTGTTAAGAGGCCATGTATTGGTTAGTGCAGTTCAAAATAACGACATCTTTTATTTGGCAACCTTACTTTTACGTTTCAAGTCTATAGAAAATCCAACCTGCACACATACATAAAGATAAAAACACACAAAAGTATTTTTGAAGTTACATCTTGAGTGTAGGTGTAGATTTCTGCCCAGGATCATGTACTTTTTGAATAGTGGCAACTGGTTTGTTATTTCTAACATTTGAAAATTGCTCTTAACATGCAGCAGTGTCTCAGTTTTCCAGTTATTTGAGCCATTTGCAAAGTATTTCATTTGCACAACTGACTTAAAGCCATCTAACTTAATGATGGTGGCCTATCTCTTAATGTTGGGAAGGATTCATTCATTCATTCATTCACTATTTTATAAGCACTACTTCGTGCCACATAGGGTACGGTGCTAAGGGCACCACATAGAATAACACAACATTCTAGGGTTCCTTCTTCTTAACCATTTTACTCATTTTCATCTCACTTAGGTTGCTTTGGTGTTCTGGTGTCATTCTTGATGTTGCTTTCTTTTCTGTTTTATCACTTTGCACTGGTTTGTGCGTTTTTCTGCTCCCAGCAGTGAGGGAAACAGCAGTAGAATATTGTTCACTTCACTAATGGTCCCACAGAGGAACTGGAGGCCTCAGCTCTCATTCTGTTTCTTTTCATTTACACATAAAGTTGGCCACTGTGCTGAATGGATGGCAAACAGTCACAGAAGCTGAATCAGAAGCTTTGCCAAATGTTGTGCCTTTTACCACCAGTAATGGGACCAAGGAAGCGCCATCTTCCAGTGGCTCAAAATGTGCTTTGTACTGACTTTTGACCATAGCTTCCCAGCCAAGAACAAACACAAGAGGCCTGGATTTAACCAACTAGAAGTGGTTATTTCTGTGCATCTCGGCATTGTTGCTATCTTCTTAATTAGCAAAAATTTTTCCATTTTTCATTGCTGACAAGTGACCTTTTCCTCTAAGTAAAAAGGAGTGTGTGTAACATAACCCTTCAGCATGGCGCAGGTGCCTGAAACTTAGATGCCTCAGATAGGAAAGGACTCAGACTGCTTCACAGTGCTTAATGCCTCCTTGATTTTGAGGTAAATCATGGTGATTATCTCAAGGGACACAACATACAAAAAAATAACATTTTCTGGATGACTGCTCTTTCTTGTCAACATACTGTGTGATACAGCTTTAGAAATGCATCTTGAGGGCAGTGCAGTGCAGTACCCATCTTTACCTTTTGAATATTTTCTTTAATTTTTTTAAACTGTAACCAGTGAACTTGTCATTTGGTGGTGAGGTTAGTCCTGGGAGCTTGGGGATCCTGCAGATGGAAGAGCTCTCACAATAGAGACATTTTATGAAATCATCAAAGCTGCTATAAGACAATGCAGTTTCCTCCCTCTGCAGGAATGGAGTTTGACAGTAACATCTTAGAACAGATGTTTCCACCATCTCCAAATGTTTTTATTTGGTGGCACAAAGACTCTGTTATTCATGAAATGGTCTGTTAAAAAATTAGTTCCTCCTTGTGGGGGTTGTGGGAATATGTGTTATGTAAATTGATTTCACATTTTGGCAGAGAATTGGCTCTTAACTCTAGATTGTCTCTATGGTTTGACTCAAACCAAAGTTTCGACTTCCAGGCTGTAACCATCACAGAGAACATAGGAACACAGTAGCGCAACATCTTTCCCAGGGTACTTCAGGTTAGCTCATTTGAGAATGTCACAGTCTTTTATGAAAAAAGAGAAGCCAAGTAACAGCTAAGAGAAATTTGGTCTTATAAAATACAAAGAGAATGTAGGCATTTATGTTTGTTAGTCATTTGTGTGCTTCTAATGAGGTTCACTTTTACAACTTAAAATTCTTGAGTTTATAATCCTATATTTTTTTAAAGATTTATTATTTATGCATACAAGAGCTGGGGTGTAGGCCAGAGGTGGGAGGGTGGTGAGAAGATTCTAGAGACAGAGAGGGGAGCAGAACAGGAGGATTGACTGAAATACATTGCTGAGGGGAGCAGCGGGAGAGACAGGAGAGGTCTGCTGCACCATACGGGAAGCTCTCTGGCCTGGGATCAAATGCATGCTGCAATGACTGGTGATAGCTTCATGGTGCTGAGACTTAACCCTTTGCACCACCATAGAGGCACCTAGAATCCTATTTAAAGAAAAAGCTGTCATTTTAAGATAAACCTGGGTCAGTTTAGGATGTGGTTTCAGGTACCTTACAAGAGACTCAGTACAACCATTCAGTATTTTTGTGCTTTAAGGGCTGGCCATTTCCATCTTTAATATCCTGTATTCTTGCCTTATGCTTCCCCCTTCTTTCAGCAGAACAGAAGGCCAACAAACCGTGTGACCAAGGGCCAAATCTGACCTGCTGCCTGTTTTTGTAAATAGAATTTGATTAGAACACTGCTGTTCTCATTCGTTTACATGTAGTCTGTGGCTGCTTTCGAGATACATTCCCAGTTGAGTACTTGTGGCAGAGACCATTTAGCCCAGAAAGCCTAAAATATTTACAGACCGGGTTTGCCAGCCCCTGCAATCGGAAGCCACATGTATACTGTGACCCAGTGTTTAAATCATCAAGCCATTTGACATATTTATATTTTAAAGACATTTGTCGTGTCTAAGAAATGTACAATAATTATTTGGTTTTAGATAATTAAACATAAGACAACATGTTTGAAATAATAATAGTATCTACAAAGAAAAACATACCAACTAAAATCTTCCAGGACAATCTAAAAAAATGTATGGAAAACAGAGAGCAGCTGACTGTTAGATACAGAATAGTTAAAAAATTGACCAAAAGGAATCTGTTTTTTGAAGTATAATGTGTTCAGACCTTAGCTGATACTGTTGTTATTATCCTTTTCATTGGTGTATGTTAATCTTCTCAGAATATTCCTTTTAAGTGCTCCCATGTGTATCCTGTGTCCATATGATTCTGAAGTCTTGTCCAGTGAGATGACAAACACAGGTGGGAGTAGAAGCTTGGGGTCCAGACAGCTCAATTTGTCACCACAGCATCCCAAATACCGTCATTCATTTGGTTCATATGCCAAAATATACTTGAGGCTGGTAACAGTATAAAATCACAGATACAATAGAAAAATATCTAAGGAATGCATAAAGAACAAATCCTCCAATTGGAAGAGAAGGAAAATGGTGTTAAAGGGATAGAGTTAGTTGTTTCAAGAAACCTTAGCTCTCTTATTTGAACCAAAATATCAGCAAGGCAAGAAAAAGAATGTGTGAGTTCTAAAGCTTTTATTTCATATCCTGTTTATTTCTTATCCTGTTTAGAAGAGAGAGACATTTTTTCCCTTAAAAGGACTCTCTCACCTGATCTTTATTTAAAGACTTGAACAGTATCTGCAATCACAGTTTTAAGGAACACAGCTGTTCTGGATCTGTCCTGGCTAGTATGGCAGCTACTAGCCATGTGGGGCTATTGTGTGCTTAGGAAGGTAAAACAAACACAAGATTTTATAGACTTAATGCAAAAAAATGAATATGAAATATTCTAGAATGTGTCTTACATTGAATTTAGATTAGTGGTTTTTTTTTTAAGATTTTGTTTATTTTTGTGTAGAAGAACTGGGGGGTAAGCCAGAGATATGGAGGGTAAGAGGATTCACCAGACAGAGCGGTGAGAAGAAAAGGCAGATTGACTGAAATACACTGCTGAGGGGAGCAATAGAGACAGGAGAGGTCTGCTGTGCCTTGTGGATCAGCTCCCTGGCCTGGAGTCGAACTCAGGCCATTGTCGTGGTAGCACTGAGAATTAACCACTAGACCACCACAGGAGCCCTGAGGTTAGTGGTTTAAATAAAACATGAAAATTCATTTCTCTTTTACTAGTAGTCACTTCACTTCAGTTAAGTGGCTACTAGAAAATTTGCTATGGCCTCTGTAGCTTGCATTGGGTGTCTACTGGGCAGCGCTATTCCAGAGGACAATGTCTCATTTGATGTAGAGCTCACAGGGTGCAGTGACACACCCTTGGTCTATGAATGCATTTTTGAAGGAACAAAATGGAATTTGGCATAGGCATGTAGGTCTCAGGTGATCCCTTACCTCAGAGGACTGAACATTTGCAGACTATTAAGTGAGAGCTTGGCACATATACACATTCCCCCATGTCTCAGGAAAATTTTTCTAAATTATCCAAATTTAAAATAAATAAAACTATTTCATACTCATGAAAAGATAATATCATTTGCAGGTTTCGTGAACTGTATCTGATTTAATGATTGCTTGAAATGTGCTTACATTCCAAATCTACAGTTCTTACTCTTCTAACAAGTAGAAAGTATAAATCATAATTGGATGATTATTGGATAATCATCACAGATAATTGGAACATTGGCACATATTCACTATCTCTTGCAGATGGTTCTGGTTGGACCTATAAATTTAAATGACTGCTTTTGTCCCCCTGTAGTTCACGTTCTAATGCTGAAAGGTTGCTGTTTCATCCTGGAAGATAATTTTAACTGTTTATCTAGTTATCCTTTGCTTGGATTGGTCCCTGACAAGTATTTCTTGAGGTTGGATGCAGTGTGCTGACAATGATTTTTAAGTAGGCTAGTACTATGCCTGCAATTGTTTTCTTTCTCTGAGTGAAAACATCTATCTAATGTTCTCAAACCAACCAGCTGGTCTATAGTAATGTAACTGACCTTTTATTTATAACTTTGAAATCTGTTGTTAACTAGTGGGTTACTTCATTGTTTGTCAATCCCAAGACAAAAGTAATTTTCTGTCTTTCATTTAGTTAACATTTATCACATACCTACTGTATGTGAAGCATTGTGCTTCCCCAAGTTTAGTCGTGAATAAGATGTAAATGGGGTTAAAAGTGTAAATAACTTATAGACTTAAATATATGTCTCTAAAAGTTAAGCAAAATTTAGACTCTATCAAATATATTTATTATGTATTTATACAGTCACACAAAAAAATTCAAATGTTTTCATGATCTTCAGAGAAATGTAAATTAATACAGAAAGAGGCTATTCAACGCCTCTCAGTTCTCTAGTGTAATAAATACACAGTGCTGGCAGATTGTGGCCCAGCTAGGATGAACATTGGCTACTGGTAGAAATAGAAATTATTTAAGTATTTTAGAAAGAAATAGAGTCTTGCATATTTAACACAAAGAATTGTTTTATGCCCTTTGATTTAATAATCCCTTTTTAGAAAGTGTAATCCAAAAACATGAACCAAAAAGAGAAAAGAAAATCTCTGTTCATCTCAACAAGGGGAAGGGGAGCTGGGAGTTGCTACCTGGTCTTGTGCTTTAAACTCCTCAGTCAATTCACCCTCAAAACCCTGTTAACAGTCCCTATTTTACAGGCAAGGAAACAGGCTAAGAAGGATTAGTAATTTGTCATTATCATAAAAGTTGTAAGTGGCAGTTTGCACTTAAATTAGGCAACTACCTAACTCATGTAAGAATAGAAAAATAGTTAAATAACTATTATGAAACACTATGCAAGCATTGTAAGTCATCTGGGAAAATATTTAAGAAGTGTAGGAATGAGCAGAGTATAAAACTTGTAGGTACACCATAATTATTAAGACCATATGCATATGCATAGACCAGGCAAAGTAGACAAATGAAAAGTTTAATTTGTTTTGGTGACAAAATTTAAGTCAGTAGTACTAAAATTGCCATAATCTTTTGGATTTTTTAAATTTTTTTTGTGAAAAGTATTTCATTGAACCTATTTCTACTGTATTTTCAAATGCACTATTCATATCCCTACATACATCTGATGGTATCCAAGCGATTACCTCATGTCTAGGTTCTTCCTCCGCTGCGTCCTCATCACCTGGTCCTTCACTCCTGAAAACTCTCCTTGCAAGGACCATCACCAGCAAAGTCCCTAATCATTAAACTCTTCTTGAAGTTTTAACCTTGTTAAATCTAAACGTGTTTATGCCTGGTGAACAATGCTTCCCTGCAGCCCTCTCAGGTGGCAGCCCTAATTTTTTGGCCCCCTAAACAGAGAGGGTATAGTGACCTCTTTGCCATCACCCTTTCCACCACACTGCTTCCTAAAAATCCTGAGCTTTAAATCTCTTGTCATCAGACTGTATTACCCACTACCCAAAGCTGGGATTCCTCCCTCATTTCTCCATAATTTTCAGTTGTGGCTCACTGCCATTCTCTCCAGTGGTACTTCTGTCCTCCGCCTTGCAAGTTTCAGTGAATATCTATCTCTAGTTTCTCGGTAGCTTGACCGTTACTTCCCATGCTCACGCCACTGACCACATCATCACTGTGCTCCTCTGTTACCTCAGTTCCAGCGTGCCACTCTACTCTCTGCCCTCTGCCTGGCTCTTGAGCACATTCCCTCAGGGTATAGAAATCAACTCCATCAGAACCTACCATCCACTAATCCCACCACTTTTTTCATCCTCTTTTCCCTCCCTCCCAACATCTTGGGACCCTCTTTTCCCAGCTGGGGCCCCTGTACTCCTCCTGATTCCTTCACCCCACTTTCACATCTCATACTCACTTAGCATTTTCACAATCCTGCTGAATACAAATCTCTGCCCTCTGCATCATATATTGGAAAACAAAACACAGTCATACTCTCTGGTTTCACTTTTAATTCATGATCATGAACTCTCAAGTGGGAACTTCCAAGGTATAGGTTATTCTCTCTCATTGGATGTTTCATAGTCTTCTCTTTCCTTCTGATGCTTCCTCTGTCAACTGATGTCTTTGCACTTTCCTGGAAAAAGTGACGCAATAAAAGGGAACTTCCACCAGCTCCCACTGAGCTCATCTCAGAAGAACTCCTTGAGGCAACCTCTGCTCCAGTGTCTCCTCTGCCTACTCAACGGTGTGCACTGGGAATTCCTGCCATCATCACCGTGCCCCTCTCTGTTGACCATTCCTGTCAGCCTCCAGACGTACTATCACTGCTGCTGTCATCTTCACAAAAACCAAGAATACTCCCCAGATCCCATGTGTCCTTCTTCCCTTTGCTTCCATTCCAATCTCTTCTCCCCTTTATAGCAAAACTCCCCAGTAGTGATCTGGTGTCCATTCTTGATATTCCCAGTTTCTCTCCTCAGTCTCTCTTAAACCAGTTCATTCAGGCCCAGCTATTCTACTGCTCATTTCAAAATCTACAATTAATGCAAGTTAAGTCCAACATTTTGAGGCTTCATTTCACAGTCCCGTTGGGGGCATTTGATATCACTCTCACTTGAAGCAGTCACCTGGTTTCTAGAACACACCTCTTCTTAATCTTCTTCCTACTTCCCTGACTAGTCCTTCTCAGTCTCCTAAGACTCAAGCCTTAAACTTCTCTGCCTATGCTGAAGACCAGAGTCGTCATCATGAAAGTGACATGCCTTTAAGTATCTATATGCTGGTGACTCCCAGAATTATTATTTCTAACCAGATCACCCTTTTGACCTCCACATTATATGTCCATCCTAGAGCTTCTGGGACATCATGATTTGTGTGTGTAATAGACACTCCAGACCAAACTCCTGATCCCCTGCTCACCCCTCCAAACCTGCACATCTCAGTTAACGGCAACTCCCTTCCTTCAGCTGCTCAGACCAACCTAATGCTTTACACCTCTTCCAACCCCCTCGGTTAGTGTAGGAGCCTCCTAACTGGTGTCTCTGCCTCAGTGCCTTGCACCTTTACTGCCTGTTTCAGGGCGGCATCCAGAGTGCTCCTTCTGTGACTGCTCAGATCGCCTTTCTCCACGCAGCCGCAATGGCCCCCATCCCACTCAGAGGAAGAGCTGTGGTTTTTAAAATTCATACGTACTATGACCATCTGTTATTTCTCTGACTTTGTCCCTCCTCTCCCCTTTTACTCACCTGCATCAGCTAGATTGGCAACATGCTAGACAGAACCCCCTATGCACCAGAGGGTCTTTGTGTTCAGAATTCTAAGAAGTCCATTCTCATCCACACCAAAGGCCACTCCCCAGCCGTACTTATTCTGACTACCCTGCACTCTCCATCCCGTTCACCCTGCCCCTTTTTGTAACAGAACTTCTCTCCTTCTAACGTGTTATGTTTCATTTGCTGTGTTTATCATCTGTCTTCCATGATACAAGCTTCAAAAGAATGAAGATTTTTATCTGGTCTGTTTATCTCCAGCATCTAGAATAATGCTTCTACCTAGTAGATGTAGAGAGAGTATAAATGAAAGCTTCCCTATCTCTGCCTCATGACCCATAGACTTGCAGATATTGCTGCATGCTAGCTTCTAATTCCTTTCCAAGGTTTTCAAGTGTTATATTATAAACAGCATTCAGAAAATGACAGCTTAGACTTGATTACATATGGTCTTTTATTCTAAACTGAAAATAACTCCTCTGGAGTGTGGCAGTGGTATTATAAATATCAAAGATGTTGAAACAACATAAAAGATCCTTGACATTTTTAGGAATATGTTCAAAGTTCTTCACAAATCCCCCAAGTTATGAATAGCAAGATCGTATATTCTACTCTTATGAATTTCACACAATGCAGTGAAAAGGAAAGAAGGGAGCCACATGTTGCTCCAGATGCTAAGGGGCTCACTCACCTCCCACCCCCGCCAGCCTGTCTGTGCTCAGGCTTCACGCTGTGCTGTAGCACATCACAAATTACATCAACTCGGGAGCCCTTGGCATATCAATTTTGTGAGAGCCAAAGTTCCAGCATTTTATTCTATTTGTAAAAATTTTAAAAACTAACTGAAAAATGTAGTTCCCCCATGCCATTCAGCCTTGGTTATAGAATATTAATATGTGTGGGCTACCTCAAAACTGAATGACAAGGTGACTTGTTTTCAAAAACAAAAGCAACCATTTAGAACAGAATAAATTTTCACTTTGAGATCAAATAACAAGAAAGCATCCAGTCAGTTTGGTTGTAGACCTCTGATAATAAACTCTAAATGTGGACCAAAAAATATGTTTGTCTTCATTTTTAAGCTGAATTTAAATGTACAGTCTAGTTTAAGGAAATCTCTGCTGTGGTAACTTCTAAAAAATGGTAATGATCGAAGTCTTTAACAAAGAAAAGTGGGAGTGAGGAAAGGGATGCTGTCACCACGGCGACAGCTGTCCAGTGTAAACAGCTCACATCTCTTCCATTTAATATGTATTTTAGGGCAATTCAAGCTGCTGGAACAAGACCGAGATATAAAGGAGCCAGTGCAATATTTCAACAGTGTGGAGGAGGTGGCGAAAGCATTTCCTGAGCGCGTGTACGTCATGGAGGAAATAACATTCAACGTGAAGGTAACTCTGGAAGAACCAAATATTTATCTTCACTAAAATCATCTAACTTTCAGGTCATTGTGTACATAGTAAATGCCTTTCTGTGCTTCATAGAAGTGTTCGATCTTCCTAATGGTTTAGGGTCAGGGCCAAAATTGGTCTTTGTAAGAACAGC
Organism: Scalopus aquaticus; assembly: GCA_004024925.1. Lineage (NCBI taxonomy): Eukaryota > Metazoa > Chordata > Mammalia > Eulipotyphla > Talpidae > Scalopus > Scalopus aquaticus. The sequence continues at coordinate 77,959 of PVIJ01005896.1, read as the reverse complement.
ATATGCTATTGTTGACCTGACTCCCTGACAGGTTACTGTGCTTAATTCACATTTTCTTTTGCTAGAATAACAATTACAGAAGATCAAAAGTTGTTGGGGGGTGAGGGTACAGGACACACTTTATTCCCTAATATGTGACAATTGTTTGGCCAGATTTTCTATGCAGCTGGATACTCCCTTGGAGCAAGCAAAAGGCATGTGATGAATTAATACTGAACACTTAAAGGAAGAAAGGGAGTACCTTCCAGAGCGTGCCCTGCGTCACATATATTCCTTTCATTCTTTGTAGGTTATCTGTATCCATTTAGTTAGGAAAATTGATGTATAGATTGTTACCCAGTAAGTATTTAACATTTACTGGGCTGTGTTTGTCTGACATTCTTCGTGACGCAGTTCCATCCCCTTCTACATGTGGAGCAGCCTCTTGTAGCTGGCCTTGCCGTGGAAGAGAGACTAAACAGGCCGGCAGGGCCACCAGCAAGGCCGTCTCATGCCTACAAATCCACTGTGTTTTCTTCAGCATCACCCACAGTTACACTAAAATGGTTTAGCAAGTGTTCATATTGAAAGAAAGTCCAACTAAGTCTCTCTTCTCTGAACATTTCAAGATCCCTGTTTCTTGGAAATCCATTCTGTATGAAAAGCAGGCTGCATGGTAACTTAACCCGAAAATACAACAGCATCCCGAGGAGTGAGTCACTCCACCCACACTTCTCAGGAAGGAGAGACATGCCCAGGACAGCCTCCTCATTGGCGGGGCGCTCCTGCCCATTCAGTTGCTTAAGCCAACTCATCCTTTTTCTAGTGCCAAAATACAGCTGCTTTACTCCCTTTTTTCTGTTTATACTGTTACAATGGATTTTTTTTTTTATGTTTGTGAAATTCTTTACTAACAAAATTATGTTTATATTCCAAAATTTGTACAATTTCACCTCCTTCATTTGTCCAGTATATGAGTCATCAAGACAACTTGTATTCATTTTTGTTAAAGATTTGTGAGAATATGTTCATTTTCAAGCTTAGCAAGATTTATTGTTCAGAAGTTAATCAAATCCTATTTTTCTTAGTGTCTTGATGATTTAAATCTCTACCTGAAGCTTATTTTTAGAATTACCTAAATTAAAAAAAAATGTTTAGAAAGGGAAGTTAATGCTTTAAAACTATTTTCTGAAAAAAATCCATTTACTGATAACTGATGAGAAATCAAAAATAAAATTTCTGTATGAGATTTAAGATTTCAAGTATTCAAATATAATAATCTTTTATTCTTCTTTGTTCATCTAAAATATTTTTAAAAGATACCTCCAGGAGGTATTTTTTGTGAATTTCTATTAAAGCAGCAATAATTTTAAAAATAATATTGAAACCAATAGATTCTGATACCGTAATTGATCCTGTTGATTAAAATGTATATAATGGAGGGCCTCCCTAGTGGCACAAGGGGTTAAGTCTTAGCACTATGAAGCTATTGGCATCCACTGCAGCACAAGTTCGATCCCCAGCCAGAGAGCTGACCCACATGGCGCAGCAGGCCTCTCCTGTCTCGCCCACTGCTCCCCTCAGCAGTGTATATCAGTCAGTCTGCCCGTTCTGCTCCCTACTCTATCTCTGGTGAATCCTCTCACCCCCACCACACACACACACCTCTGGCCTACACCCCAGCTCTTGTATGCATAAATAAATAAATCTTTAAAAAAAATTAAAAATGAAATGTATGTAATAGAGCTGTTATTTAAAATTTCAGTGCAACAGTGTGAGTGTGCCAACTTGCACACTTAAAGATAGGCAAGATGGTAGATCTCATGGTGTGTGTGTTTTACTTTAGTTTTATTTAAGACCAGAAAAAAATGTGGGGTTCAAAGGTACATATGAATGCTTAGCCTGCAAATATACAACATCTATATAGCCCCTGGGATAGATCTGGATTGAGTCCCTGTGCTTTACGTGCATAAATATTTAACACCTCTAGTCTTTTACTTATAATGTTTTAAGATGTTACCACATCCAATTTATTCTAATCAGTAAAACATCATTCAATTCTATTCTAAGAAGAATTAATAAGGGACCCTTGCGAAATTTGCATAAAGAAATACACCAAGGTCTATGTGCCTACTCTATGTGCCAGGTGAAAAAATGAACTAAGGAGATTTGGAGAAAGATGTCTAGATACTACTCTGTTATAAAAACAAAAATATTGGACGTCGTGGTCATCTTTTAAATATTGGTTATAAATGTGTGCATGTAGACATAAGCAATGCGTACTTAAGTGGGGTAAGGAAATGGTGTGCTTAATTACTCCCTTGCAGAGGAAAAGAATGAAAAAAATGCAGTTTAAATACAGCTATTATGAATATTATTAAATATTAGGTAAGTATTATGTAAATATCAAGGAAGCAATTTTTTAAAAGATGGCAGAATTCAATTCTTTGGTAAAGCTCACTCTCTAATCTCCATTTCCAGTACAACATAAATTACACCAAGACAATAAACATTTGAAGGATTGGCTAACAGTTAAAAATTGGCAGCTAACTGGAGCTGTGACAGTTAAAATGCATAATTATTGTTTGAAATAAATGTATGGTGCTTTTATATATTCATATATATTTGGAAGCATAAGTTGAAATGAAACATAAGGATATATGTTGAGTGTTTAATTCTTTAACCAGCAAATATAAATTTGAGCACCTACTATATGTTATGTGTTATTCTGGGCTTTGGGGTTAAATAATAAATATGCAAATACCTGCCTGCATGGAGTTCATAGTCGATTACAAAGGCAGACAATAAATAAACAAGTACAAGTCATGACAGTTAAATGTAGTGCAGTAAAGTGCTTTGCCAATGCCTGCGTACCGGCGTTGGCAAATTGCAACCTTTGGGCAAGCCACCTATTTCTGTGAATAAAGTTTTGTTGGTGTACAGCCCTTCTGAGCTCATGCACATGTGCGCGTGCACAAACACACACATACACACACATTGAGGTGCTGTCTGTGACTGCTCCCACAATACAACAGTAGACCATTTGACCATTACAGCAGTGACCATTTGGCCCACAAAGCTTAAAATTATTATTCTCTGACCTTATAAGAAAAAGTTTGCCAATCCATGAGTCAGAACATAAAATCATACTAAATTAAGATTCACATTCTTAAATTTTCCATCACAGACTATTTTCACTTTCTCTTCATTTAGTATTTTACACCCAGTGGTTTAATAGTCAGAACTCAGCACATGGTAGCTTATTTGTTTTTATTGTTTTGGCAAACTAGCCCTTTACCTCAGGTACTTTTTGGGGAGTCTTATCACACTAATACCTACTGAATTATTTTGAAATGTCTTCCAGCCTTCCAGACCCAGCCCAGAGATGAGGAGAAATCTTCCCACACATCTTTCCTGCCATCAAAATAATGACTAACAAATTAATTCTTAATTTAAGCCCTGTCTTTACTGTGATGGCTGTGGAGAGAAGGAAGGACCACCTTTAATTTGGCTTGGGGTGGCTTGCAGCTCTTTGGTGGGGAAGAGGCATCCTGTCTTCACTGCCGCCCAAAGGCTTTCTCCATTAAAATGACTACTCTCCAGTCTGAGGGAGCCCAGTACCCTAATCTGAATGCTGTAACATTGCTATTTTGGTTCCAGCTAGTGAGGTCCATGCTTTCAGCTGTTCCCGCAGACATTTCCCCAGAGGCAAAATAACAAGTTTGCATTGTCTCAGCTGGGGAAAGTGTCTTCTCAGGAGCTGGGAGATTATTGTCAAAAAATGCGGTTCCCAGTCAACACTTCATCTGCACAGACCTCTCTCTCAAGCGCCATCACCATGAGATCTGGGAGGGGAGCTGAGGTGATAGTCCTGTCACTTGCATATCAGTAGCCCCTGATTACTGGGGTTTGGCACCTGTTTTTGGCAGGGGTTAGTGTCTAACTGACATATTGTGTGGGAAGAAGAATTTCAGGTTTGTCTTTTTTGAGTAAGAAAAAAATCAGCTAATAATCCGAGAACTTATGTGACAGTTGACTTTTTCTGTACTGAGAAACATGACCAGTAGTAAAATCATAAAATACTATAAATAATACAGCAGGGCCCGGAAGTTCATAGGCTTCTAGTTTGTTTTTTTTTTTTAATCATCATATTTTAGATCTAGCTAGGCGCTTACTTGTTGGCTGGTCATCTTTTAACAAATAAGAAAACTACAAGACAGGTGTTGACTGAATTCACTGATTGAGATGGAGCCCCAAAACTGCTTAGCAGCAAACTCAGGTCTCCTAATTCTGTCCAGTCATCTTTCTGCTCCCTTGCAGTCCTTTTGTGGAGTTGATACAAGACCCATGATTTTAATCATAATTTCTTTTCACTTTGACACACTAGCTTGCACCGTTCGTTCATTTTTCTTTTTAAGAAATCTAAATGAAAGTGTTCAGTAATTATTACCTACCCAAATCCTTCTGCCCTTTGTATCCGAAATTCTCGTGGTCTGACATACAGGACTCGGCAGCTTTTAAGAATGTGAGATGTGCAGACTTCCAGATCTTATTTCATACGAGATTCTGATACCAATATTTAAAATATAAAATCTTGCAAGTTGACTTGATCTCTTCCATCAGCATCAGTGAGTTTCTAATTAGATAGCATCTGCCCAAATGAACCCCTTGAAAGAAACAACTGTAAAGTATGAACTGAGAATTTTTTACGTATTACCAGTATTCACAAGAAACAAGACTTGCACTGGACTCTTGCATTGCCCATGAAGCGGTATTAAAACTGAAGAGACTGAAAGACATCACTGAATTAACATTTAGTTCTAAAATTTAATAGGATTCATGCCCCTAGATGTTAAACTTTAGATTTTTTCCAAGCTACTGAGAATCAGCAGTTTTTTTCCCCAACTCATAGATTTGAGGCAACCCATGTGTTTTTTTATATTAGTAACCCTTTTTAAAAAATGCAGTACTGAAGCAGATTAAGTTATCTTCCTGTTTTGCCAACCAGTTTGAATATCTTACATTCATACCTGAAGTAGGTAACATCATAAATGTATCTTACTTTCCTTATCATTTTAACAGAACAGTTATAGACAAGGTCTTGAAAATACACTAATGGAGATGCGTTTGCTTGAGATTCTTTTCACCCTAATTGTTTTACTCGCTGCCATCTTTTGGCTGTGTTTGTCTTTTAAAAGATCAACACGGCTTGTTAGTAGGTTTTCTTCTGCGCACATCGGCCATCCTGTGGTATCCTGGAAAGTGACCAGACATAGTGGTGCTAAAACCTTCATGTTCTTGAGGGAGATTGTGGTTGTTGTTGTTGCTGTTTTAAGAGTACAGTTCAATCATTCCTGCTTTAAAATACTATTTCTAGTTTCTATCTTGACATTTCAGAAAAGGAATCTCCCCCTCCTGTTGTGAGTTTATAATAATGTCGAAGATAATTCTTTTTTTTTTTTTCTGTGACATCTCAAAATGAATAGAGGTAATTTTCTACCTTTTCTCTGGAGCCTTTTGGACATGAGTAATTCTTGGTAAGCGACTTTTGAGGTGAACAAATTTTAACAAAAGTTCTATCCAAAATCTCTATAATTTCCTTTCAGTTTCTTCAAATCTATGATACTTTTCTGCCATCTTGAAGAGAGTACTTGAAAAAAATGAAAGCTTATCCTTGTCTCCGGAGCTGCGTGTCACTTTTGCCTTTGTGTGGAGAAGACCTTACAGGTCTGGTGTGTTATGGTCTCTTGCTTGTTACCTCTTGTGTTAGACTACCTGCCTTAATAGTCCCTGTTTCCAGTTTTAATTTCTGTTCTGTTCTGCTGTGGGTTGGAAACTGGTAACCAGTTTACAGAGTTTCGATCAGACAGGCATAAACGTGCCGATTCTCAAGGTCCTTCCTGGCTTTTCTGTGAGCTCTCACATCACCAACATCACAGCTTTTTGGCTGCTCAGAGGTTGTTAGCTCACTGCTTTGCCCTTGGCTGTATTCCAGAGAGACCAAAAATTATCGATTGCTCTGCAACATGAATTTTGTCAGATGTAAAAATGAATTTTTTTAAATGAATTGAATGGATTTAGAGGTAGTCAGTTTTTATTTTTAAAAATTGTATGTTTTCCTGACAATGAGTCACATGTCATTTATTTTCAAAATTCATCCTGAATTAAATTGGATACCATTGTGAGGTTAATTATTTCAGTGTTTGAAGACAGCCCAGTGCTTGTTTTGACATTTGAGGTTTTGAGACCTCCTCTGAAAATCTACCAGTTGGCAATCCCTTTGCCGCACCATCACACATTAAGTCGCTGCCGCTGTGCTGGCCATCCTTGCCCTGTTTCCTGCTTTTAAAGAAAGCATTCAGGATTGACATCGGTCTTAATGCTTCATGTCCTTGATTTCTTATTCTCTGCCATTTTCCCAAAGGAAAAACTTGCAAAAATTGACATTTGTGGGAACATGATCTAGAATCAAATAGTATATATTTGATCTATATATTGATTTAAGTCCATCCTGATTTTTTTCAAGAGTTGAAATTTTAAACTCTGCTATATGTTTGATTTTTAGAACAGTTGTTCTTAGAGAACAGATTGCCTTTGTCAGAACCATTAGAGTGTGAGGGTGTGTGTGTGTGTGTGTGTGTGTGTGCATGTGTGTGCATGTGTGTAAAATTTTACATCAGTGTTATAAAATGTTGCTTGACCACGGGGTATTAATTCTGAATGGTATTATGAACAGTAAAACCCTGATAGTTTCCTGGATTAGACCTATTAGACTTGTTTAGATAACACACTTTGAATTACTTCCTGTCAGGAAACATTGAAACTGGAAATGTTAACCAGGCATGCATACCGAGGTACTTAGACAGGACGCATTGTTTCTTTTGCTGTTAAAAAAATTAAAAAGGACAGAAATTATGCAAATAAATCACATCTGGAGAAACCAGAGGAGACTGGCTCAACTGCCAAAGGAAGAACATTTATTTATGAGATCCGTCATCTGTCACTGACAGTGACCACAAGGTTGGTTGGTACGTTAGTCTCATAATTTATGCAGAGCTAATTGCTGGCATTGGTGATGACATCAGAGTTGGGAGCATGCAATTACAGATTGTACTCACATATGTTGTGCATTTTTATGTATGGGAGTAGGAGTACTTCCTTTAGAAGTACACATAAACGTGAAAATGTAGACATAACTGTTGAATATGCCCAGAGAATGACATTTTGTAAGGATAATTTTGATTTCTTTAATCTGCATGAACGCTTAGTGTTTAGCAAGCTATATGGACTTTCTCCATCAGTTCAGTTGGTGGGCAGTACTCACAAGACCTATACTTCATTCTGGAAAGTGTATGTTTGTAAAGGTAAATTAGGAAAAAATAAGTATATATTTGTTTAAACAGCTTTAAAAAGACATGCTTTGTTCTTCACATTTGAGAAGCAGTGTTGGCTTCCTCTGGGTTAACTGGAAATATTTTGTTGTGTGGATAACACGTGTGTGTGTGTGTGTGTTTCTGTGTGTGTGTTTCTCAAATCTCCTGAGACCCCTCCTTTCAACATCCCTGTCTCCATCCTGATCCAAATGAACAAACTGCCAAGTTTTTTACAAAGTTCCAATAAAAACTAAGTATTGCAATGCATCTCAACATTTTGAAGACTAGACTACCCTAAATGATATGTTTTGAATCATTTCAATATGTTCACTTCCTTTGGGATATAACTAATGATATTCTAGGTCCTATACTGACATTAAATTTTATTCTGGGATAATACAATCAGTGAAAACTAGGGTTATTTTTCAGTACAGAAGGACAGATAATGCTTAGAAATAGTGGTTTGGGCTTATAAAGTGTAGTGATAGGAGATAGAAACCACTGTAAAAATACAAGGATGTGAAAGGCAATGTGAAACTAAATTATAAGAATTAAAATATTCTTATTGTTAATAAAAGTAATAATAATAATAGTCTACGTATTGAGAGCCTACCATATGCCATGCACTTTGGGAAGTTGTTTGCATTCATTGATTTAACCTGCAAAAATAGATGGTGGTGTTCCCATGTTAGGAGGAAAACTGAGGTTCAGAAATGTTAAACATTTCATCTGAGGTCACATAACAGTGAACGCAGGATCCAAACTCAGCTGTAGTTTAGTTAATGACATTGTCCCAATTAATAGTATCATACCAATTAATTTCCAAAGGCCTTGATTTTTTGCATTCAGTTATACCAGGGTTAAGTAGAACTTTCACGTAAAGGGACAAAGAGTATTTTAGAGTTTGTGGACCATACAGTCACAGTTGCAGCTAATAAACATTGAAATTGTAGAGTAAAAGCAGCTGTAGACTATACGTAAATGAGTGGGCACAGCAGTGTCCTAATAAAACTTTATTTACATGGCCAGACTGAATTTGGGCAGTGGGCTTTAGTTTGCTGACCCCTGATAAATATTATTGTAAATCTACACTAGCTGAAAGTAAAAGTTCTTAAGGGTAAACTAAAAGTTTAGACTTAACAGCAAATGAATCTTTATAAAGGCGCTCAGTCACCAAAGTCAAGAGAATAAAATAACTGAAATCTTAAAGCTATAGCTCCTGTGGGAAAAGAAAGACAGCCCTTATACATGCCAAGTGCCATCACGTATTAATGATTTATTAGCTTTAAATAAACAAACAAAAAAAACCCTTAATCTATATTCTTCAAAAATGTCAAAGTCATAAAGAACACAAAGGAAACACCAAGAGACTCACTGATCAAAGGACTAGATGCAGTGTGGTGTCCTGGATTTTGATCATGGAACAGAAAAAGGGTATAGTGGAGAAAATTAGTGAAATCCAGATAAAGCTTGTACCTTAGTTAATAGTATTGTACTGTGTTAATTTCTTAGTTTTCATGACTTTGCCATAATTGTATAAGATGTTAACAGGGGAAGCTCGGGAGTGGTTGTATAGGAATTCTTTGTAGTATCTCTGAAACTTTTCTGAAATTACAAATTTCAGAATTCAGAGCTTTTGAAATTTTCAAAAATTCCAAATAAAAATCATAAAATTCATATATTTTTTAATTTACTTAAATTCCTAGACTTGCTCTAATGTAGACGCCCAGGATGCATGTTAGGACAAAGTGTATACTGAGTCTAAAAGTAAGTACATTTAAGCTGTAAAAAAAGAATTAAAAACACTTATCTTAGTCACCTAAAATGGACTTTATATCTTAGCGTGGCTGAACTGGCATTAAAACAATACGATGCTGATCTTTATGTACTGATAACACCTCCGAAAGAGAACTTCACTTTACTGTAGAGGCAACAGAGCTGTCTGTTTCTTATAGCACTAGTTTTGATTGACAAGTTGCTTGTTCCAAAAGGTAAAATTATACAGATGACCTAGAATAGTTTGTAAGAAATTATTTACTACCTAGTTTCCTAAGCAGAATACTGGCGATTGCTAATGCTCAGTAAGTAAGATGAATATTTTCAGATATTTCACCTGGTTCCTCTTTTATTAACATCAAAGAAAAAACAATCTCATGCTTAATATAAACCTGATATTAAAACTTTATAAAGATAACATAATAAAAATGTAGATGATCTTGCCTGTGTCTAAGATACCTATATCATAGATCAAATACTGTATCATAGACCAAATCAAAGAGAACCATGTAGTATAGTTTTTAAGTGTTTTGCGATAGTATTAAAATTATTTGAGGCATATGGGGTTGTTTGAATCTACAGGAATCTGTAATATAAAAATCACTGTGTCAAAATTAAAAATAAAAGTGACCATCTTACTGGATACAGAAACAGCATTTGATTTAAATTTTTTTTATATTCTTTGCAGAAACTTTTAAAAAGCTAGAATTGGAAAGATCATTATTAGTGTGATAAAGAATCTGTCTGCCCCAAACCACCAAGTTTCTCATCATTTGTATTAAAATGCTCATGATTTTCACTTTAAAATCTGGAACAACACCCCACCACCATTCTCTTGTAGGGAAGAAGGGATGACAACTAAAAAGATGAAGATAAAGTTTTCATTCATTGTATAAGGTACAATTACCTGGAATCTCAAGAAAATCAACTGGAAAAAAGTATTACAACGAGATTACAGAATAACCACAAACCATGCTCAACAACTGGAATAAGTAGCCTTATTGGCTTTGTGGATCACGAAGGCAAACCTAAATACTAATAAGGGAAGGAAAGATTAGAATTATGGTGAGAGTTATGTGCCTTTTCAGACATATGGTGTCACTTCTTGCTAAAGCACCATATAGATGCACTTCCAATATAATCCATGCAGACCATGGACAAAATGATTCAAAAATTCATTTAGAAAAATAGGTAGACAAATCTAAAATTTTCCTAATGGCATGTTTTTAACTTTTTTCTTTTTTAAAGATTTATTTGTTTATGCATACAAGAACTAGGGTGTAGGCCAGAGGTGTGCGGTGGTGAGAGGATTCACCAGAGACAGAGTGGGGAGCAGAACAGGCAGATCTGCTGAAGCACACTGCTGAGGGAAGCAGTGGGTGAGTCAGGAGAGGTCTGCTGCTCCATGTGGGAAGTTCCCTGGTCAGGGATAGAACTTGTGCTGCAGTGGCTGCAGAGAACTTCATAGTGCTGAGACTTAACCGTTGTGGCACAAGGGAGGCCTGTTTTTAACATTTTATTTTGAAATAATTTCAGTCCCAAAGAATTGTTGCAAAAAAATGATGTAAGCTCTTCCAGGTTAAAAACGTTTGCCAGGGTCACCAACTTTTAACATTTTGTCATCACATGGACATTTTTTCAAGAAGGCACACCAGTGATTTTATGGCATGTTTCTCAGTTTGGGTTTAATATGTTCTTATGATCAGATTCCAGCAATGCAGTTTTAGCTGAAATGTTACATAAGTGAAGCTCCGAACTTCTCAGGGAATCAAGTACAGGAACACACAGCATGGATATGTCTCTATTTGTCTGTTTTTATGTATCAGATCTGTAAGATAAACACGTAGACATTAAAACAGTTATAGCTACACTGGGGAAACAGGCAGAAAGACCCTTGGGATAAAATGGTCTCAAAATAGATGCAACTACATGTGTATATGAGTATGTGTGTTTCATAAATTTAATATATGGTAAAAGTGGCACTTCATATCAGTGATGAAAGAGATGCTTATTTAGGAAGGATACTCAATGCTGAGTTAGCGTTAAGAAACTAAAACTAGTATTTATAGATCTATAAATAATAGATCAGATATTATTTAAATAAAGTGAGTCATTAGTAGGTGAATCCATCAAAAGATTAGAAGAAAATATTGTTTAATTCAGCATGTCTCAGTTGAATAGCACTGTTGAAATCTGCTGAGGCTGTCTTGTGCATTGTGACAATGTTTGGCAACATCCCTGGTCTCTACCCACTAGATGTAAATAGCACCCTCTCAGTTTTGATAATCAAAAATGTCTCCAGATACTGTCAAATGTCCCTGGGAACAGAGAGAGAGAGAGAGAGTCAGAGAGTGGGGGAGAATGCTTAAAATATCTAGCTCAGAACCACTGATCTATAGCATCTCAACTACTGGAAGCATAAAACCCAAGAATGAAATAACAAAGGAAATTTTTAAAAACATCTGCTGGAAAGGGGAAAGAAAAAAAAACTTTAATACTTAAACTTTTAAGTTGAAATTCAAGCAACATATTGAAAACTATAACCATAAATTGCATTCACATTACATAAAAAGAAATCAATAAGATGACCTCAACAGAAGAATAGGTGAAGGACACAAACAGATACTATACAAAGGAAGACCTCTAAATAGCTAAATGGCGAGAAGTATTCACTCTACTAATCAAAGATAATTCAGAAATAAAACGTGAATAAATATAGGATGTATGCCTCTTACATTTAATATTGGTAGAATTAGATACACTTATTCAGCATAGGAATAGGGTAACAGATAATTTCACAAAGTGGAGCATGTATAAATAAGGGCAACATTGATGAAGCGCAGTGGGCTTACATATTACATAGTTTTGTCCATGCAACTCCCGGGATTTGATCGAACTGTAAGCTTATTGCAGTACTATTAATAATTGCCAAACCTTGGGAAAACCCATCTGCCTCACAGTAAAGAGCTGGTTAAGTAAATTAAGGAACATCTTTATATTATGGAATACATTATGTCAGTATTACAATTGATGGAGTACATACACAGATAACAGGTAAATTATGACAAAATCAGCAACAAGAGTCATTGTGTGTATTTTTGTATCTGTGATAGAATGATACTATAATTCTTTTTAAAATTATTAACAGAGGTTTTGTTTAATGATAAGAATGATAAGAATTTGTTCATTTTTGTACCTGTTTTTTCTAATATTTCTTCTAATGAACACAAATAGCTTGCATAAGATAAAAGAACAAGGAGATAAAACATCTTTAAGTCCTTTGTCCAATTTAGGAAATTAATTTAGTAGAACTAATAATAAAACAACATGGAATTGTCTACAGCAGTATTCCTTAAAGCTTTTTTTATAATTGAAGAAAATATAATGCTAATATTAATGTCCCATAGTAATCCCAAATGAAAGCTTACAGGGATCTCCCTGGTGACACAGGAGTTAGTCTCAGCTCTACCAAATGCTAGGTTACATAGGAAAAGAAATTGGAAGAATATTTGTCAAACTATTAACCATCACAGTCTCTGAATCAGGCTCATGGATGTTATTTTCTTCATTGTGTTTTTCTTCTACATTTCCCCCAATTTTTCTGATGAAAACAGAATACCTTTCTCTGCAGGAAAAAGATGTGTTTTTGAAAGTCCAACATAGTGTCACTGTTAGGCACGTACCTATTATAGAAGAAATGGAGCATCTGAATTTAGAACAGCATTTTCCTTTGTGTATGTGCATGTGTGCCTTAATAGTGCTCTATGTTTTAAGGTGAATAAACTAAAGAAAACTCCTGAAATTTGCTTTATCCTCTCGTAGGTTGCTTCAGGTGAATGTAATGAAGACACTGAAGTTTACAACATCACCCTGTGTACTGGGGATGAACTCACTCTAATGGGGCAGGCAGAAATCCTTTATGCAAAGACTTTCAAGGAAAAGTCACGACTCAACACAATCTTTAAAAAGATCGGGAAGCTCAACTCCATCAGCAAGCTGGGAAAGGGCAAAATGCCATGCCTCATTTGCATGAATCACCGGACCAATGAAAGCATCAGCCTTCCATTCCAGTGCAAGGGCAGGTTTAGCACCCGAAGTCCCCTGGAGCTTCAGATGCAGGAGGGGGAGCACACCATCCGCAACATTGTGGAGAAAACCAGGCTTCCTGTGAATGTAACCGTGCCCAGCCCTCCACCCAGAAACCCCTACGACCTCCACTTCATCCGCGAGGGGCACCGCTACAAGTTTGTCAACATCCAGACCAAGACGGTGGTGGTTTGCTGTGTGCTGCGGAACAACAAGATCCTCCCCATGCATTTCCCTTTGCACTTGACTGTCCCCAAGTTTAGCCTCCCAGAACACCTGGTCAAGGGGGAAGTATGGCCTGAAACCCTGATCCACCACTGGCTTGGTATCTGCCAAGAACAGTTTGACATCGATGAGTATTCACGGGCAGTCCGTGACGTGAAAACCGACTGGAATGAGGACTGCAAGAGCCCCAAGAAGGGCCGGTGCTCCGGCCACAACCACGTGCCCAATTCCCTAAGCTATGCCCGCGATGAGCTCACCCAGTCTTTCCACCGGCTCTCAGTCTGTGTATATGGCAACAATCTCCATGGCAACAGCGAGGTGAACCTCCATGGCTGCAGGGACCTGGGAGGAGAGTGGGCCCCCTTTCCTCATGACATCCTGCCCTATCAGGACTCAGGTGATAGCGGGAGCGATTACCTTTTCCCAGAAGCTAGTGAAGAATCAGCGGGCATCCCTGGGAAGTCAGAGCTTCCTTATGAAGAGCTGTGGCTGGAGGAAGGCAAGCCCAGCCATCAATCTCTCACTCGCTCCTTGAGTGAGAAGAGCAGATGCGATCAGTTCAGAGGTTCTGTCCGGTCCAAATGTGCCACTTCTCCTCTTCCTGTCCCTGGGACTCTGGGAGCGGCAATGAAGTCTTCAGAGATTACCCTACCTCCGCCTCCAGTGCCTCCCAAATCTGAAGCTGTAAGTCCTTTCTGTTTTGGGGTAATAGGCCAGTCCTTCTGTCACTCTATGCAGTCATCCACTAATTTATTTTTTTTCCTAAAGAAAGGCAAAAATTCCCTAGTGTAGGATTATCAGCTTGAGCAAATTTGTTTAATTTGGAGTGGAATATAAATGCTTGTTAGACTAGTTGTAGCACTTAGGACTTAGAATTTTACTCTACGCTTGATGAGAAACTTTGAGATTTTTAATAGGAGAGGTTTAAAAACATGACTTCCACTGCTACCTAAAGAATGGATAATAGGGAGCAAAGAGTAGAAGCTGGGAGGCCAGTGGAGAGGTGATTACAGTAGCAGGTATGAAATGATGGTACCCTGAACCACAGTAGTTGGTAACAGTGAGTGGCAGTGAGAAATGAGCAACACTATTTGCTGCCAAAGTTGCATGTGGGTAGTGAAAGCAAGCAATCAAGGAAAACTGGATTTTCAGCCTGAGCAACAGACTGGATATTACTTCCATTTACAGTGATGAAAAAGATTGAAAGAAGTAGACTTACTTGTGGGGAGCAGGGAGCAAGGAGCAAGATCAGGGACATCAGCATCATTTGTAACTCTCTCCTGTATCCACAGTATTACACTGAAATCAAGCATAGTGGGTGTGCTCATGTACACACACACACACACACACACATACACACGAGCAGAACCAGGTGCCACTGTGGTTCTACTACTACCTTAAACATAAGTCAGAGTTTGAGGGGCCATCTATCAAATTTTAATTTACAAAGGTCAGTGTAGGACAGGAGGAAGAGCCCTCTGTTTTGATCAGTTTCTTTGCTCGACAGCACTTGGAACCTTTGCTTCTCACCTTTGATCATCGGGTTTCATTATAGCTGAAGGGAGAAGGCACTGAAAACACTGGGTGTAATTCTATTCATTTGTTTGACAGTATTGCAGTGGTCCTTTAAAAGAAAAAAACCTACATGAATCACAGTAAATAGAAAAATTAAAATCAAAACCCATCTGACTGAAGCACAGATTGAAGGGAGCAGCCTCCACGTTTCCCATCCACTCTGCTCCTCCCAGGTGATCTCAGGATGCCTCGCTGGAATCCTGGGGCTGTGGAGAACAGTTTCAAAACCATTATTTGGCTGGGTGCTGGAAAATGACCATCAGTAGGACTTGGACGCTGGACACCAGACTCCAGTACCTTTCAGTTTTAAAGGGAAAGTGATAGATGAAAAGAGATGACCACCATGTAAGGTAAAATGCAATAAACAATGGAAGAGAGATGGACATAGGTAATGTACGAAGGAATTCTGAGGAGAACTTCTAGTTGGGTGAAGAATGGGAGAGACCTTCATGGAGACTATGACACTTTTGATGACATGTTAGAACAGAACATGAAGTAGAAAAGCAGAGACGAGAAAGGCATTCCAGACAAAGACTGAGAGCAAGGGTGTGGAAGCTGGGACAGGTGAGGAAAGACAAGTTGTGTGGAGCCAGTGAAATAGGGTAGATAGAGCCTGTGAGGGCCAGTGCCAGAATTGCAGGGAGTAGATCACAGACAGTCCTGACAGTTGGTGGCACTTTGTGCCAGACATTGGGCAGAGCCCTCATTGCTGCAAAGCTTTCCTGAGAGAGTACCTATCTCTGGCTGTTTGTTCCAGGACAGAAGAACTCTCAGAAACTGCAGGTCTGGGCTCTGCCTGCCTCATTTATATGGTCTTCCAGGGACCTGAAGGCACAGCCCAGATATCCTTATATTATAAGGATAATGGGATATTTGGGAAGTCTTGGTGGTCCTTTAATTTATGCCAGAAGGCATTAAAAAAAAAAAACCACAGGTACAAAATAAAGGGACACTTCTCTAGGCAAGTTTAGGGGTACCTCAACAAATTTGAAGTTTCTTGAAAGCTGGATTCTAATTATCAGTAGGAATGTGACCACACGAGTTTTTCCTGTAGGATTTCCATCCTGCCTTTGCGCATAGTGGGGACTCATGTTTATTGACTGACATTTGACTTATCCAAGATGGTTACACCCAGTGTCACTTACATAACCGAGTCTAGAAGTACAAAACCAGCACCACTTGTTTTTTCTGTGGCTAGTGAAAGATGAGTAAGACCATGAATACTAAGAGTTCCTGGTTCCTGTCTTAACCTTGGAATTGAAAGAAAAATGTTAAACTGTTAGAGTTTTTAGTTGAAACTAAAAACAATCTCACAGAAGAAATGATTTTGGCCTAAAGTCTGTGCTGTAATTTCTTTTGACGTAACCGAATCTTTCCAGAGCATACCCAAGGTTTGCAGAATGCTATAATCATAAAGATTTTTTTACAGACACCTGAAATCATTTAATTTACTTAACCAAAAAAATCTAGGCATTTCAAATGAAGTCATATTTTTTATTGGTTCTGTGACCATCAAATGAATTTCCCATTTATAGGATGTGCCTGGGTTCCAGAAAACTAATTGTTAGATGTGGCTTCAACTTGAAATTTTCAAAAGGGAACTTTAATGGGGCATAAATTCAAATGCTCCCACAGAATTACATAAAATTTCTCTGGGTAGTCACAGTGGAGTGAGTCCTGGGAGAGAGAGATATGCCATATGTTAGACCGCTCTCCCACTCGATGATTAAAGATGGGGATACGCTTTCAAGTGAGGCCACTTTCAAGTGAGACATTATCTGGGAAGGTGACAACTCCCACCAGGTCTTGAGGAACAGAAGGTGCCAGGGCAGTGGGACTGAGTGAAACAAAGCTTGTCTTTCACAGTCAGGCAAGCAAAGCTGGTCGGGGCGAGTGAACTCTGCTTTGCCGCAGTCTGTGACCCAGTCGTGCTCAGCTCTGCGGGCACAATGGCTCCATTTGCAGTCAGTGTCAGCATGTTCATTTTCTTCTAGTTCTTCTATACTTTACTTCCTGCTTCAGCATCCTAAGTTCTAACCCATTTTTGTGCTCGCTCTCTCTGGCAAATATTGACAGTCTTTGTTTCTTTCTGTGAAAGTGGTAATAAATCTTGCCCCTTCAACGATAAATCCTACTGAGATTTCTGTATTGTGCGCAGCTCTGGCATCATCTGCATTGGGCTGGTCAGCGCTCTCCTCCCCTCCCCCTTCCCACCCCCACCCTAAGGTGAAAAGCAGGGTGCAGGGCCAAACAAAAGCCTCAGTGGGGGAATGGTCAGTTTATCCCTGTTAGTATACTTTGTACTTGGTGTGGCTACTTAGAATCATGTTCTAGTCTTCTCGATCTTTGTAAAGACTGTTTAGTATCGTGGTTTTTGTTGGGTTTTTTGTTTTGTTTGTTTGCAAACAAAACTCTCCCACCTACTCCTCCAGATTATAAGAGGATATTCCCTTCCTAACAGGAATGTCCCAAGAATGTATAAATGTTACAGGGCAGCCCCGATATAAATGGGGTGCCTGTCTGGGTTCTCACCCGTGCGCTTAAAAGGGACTTATAAGACTCAACTGCAGACACACACAATAAAATTAATAAAAGGGTTTATTTACAAAAAGGGAAGGGAAAAAAAGATAAGGAATAGACTCAAAAACCTGGCAATTCACAACCACGAGCAATCGCCTGCCTCTAAGCTCACAGGTCTGGTTTTTAAATCCCAAAACCATTGCTTAACTCCACCCTCAGTCCTTAGCATCCTTCCTTCGGTGCTGATGGCATTCTGGGATTCGTAGTCCTAGCGTCTTGGATCTCTCTGGCTTGAGGTGGGGGTGGGGTCCTGGGACACTCCCCTTTCCTGAGGACCACCCTCTTACAATCCCCCCTTTTAATTTTTATTCCACCGTATCTATGGTGGCACAGATGACAGGGTATAGTCCTAGGAGACAGTCTTCTTTCAGGGTTTATCAGTCCATGTGAAAAAAAAAAAAAAACCATCTGGAGGCATTAGCCAAAACAAAACAGCAAATATATTAAAATGACAGGAAAAAAATTTTACAAACTGGTAAACTTATCTAAAAACAAGTTCTTTCCACCTTGATATCAGTTTTATCCAGTAGTACAGCAAAACGCTTGCAAACTGAATTTACTGTTAGACCATTTTACCTATTTTTGCACAAAATCACAGGGCAGCAATTGTAACTGGCTTCGTTGGAGTACTCCATGTAAGATCAGAGTGAAGTCACATCCAGTCCGTGCAGGCTTCAGGAACAAAGTCGGTCTCACCAGACTCCACCTGGGGTTTCTTCTTCTTGAGGTTACCAGGGCTTTTTCTTTTTCCATGTTGTCCAGTCCTGCCAATGGAGGCAAGCTTCCTCACCTCCTTTGGAGGTCTCTGGGACCCTACAAACAAAGCAACAGGTTCTCCTCTTCTTGATTCAGTCCAAAATCCACTTCCTGGAAGAATTCCAATCAAAGCTGTACGATGAAACACGTTTTGGATCTCTCTGGCTGGAGGTGGGGGTGGGGTCCTGGGATACTCCCCTTTCCTGAGGACCACCCTCTTAAATTACCAGCTCTGGTGCCAGACACAGAAGGACGAAGCCATTAGAATTGTTGCGGATGAGCCCAAGGTGAGGGAGCATCTCCAGCTCACCGACTGTAGTGACATTCTCACTTTTTAAAAGTGTGATTCAGATCAGAGTGACCTGCCAGTCCCTCATAAATGGGTTATCCTTACCGGTTCATAAAGTTAATTCTAAACATATCCTCTCTTTTGTAACATGGTGGGCCTCAATTCATAATTAAGTTTTTGTATGTTGACTGATCTGTCTAAAATATTTATCCAAATACACTCTTCAAGTGACACTCTTCAAGAGCACTCTCCTCCCCCCATCCCCACCCCTTTTAGAAGATGCCCTTTTGGAGAGCAATGATGGCAAGACTTTATAGGATCCTGTAAGTAGACTGGCTGGCTCCCAGACTGCTGCAGAAGCAGGGAGGGAATTCACGTCACAATACCTGATAGACAGAGGCAAGTAGCTGAGAGCCACACATGAACTTGAATCCTCTCTTGCATGGTAGCTTTGGACCTTGGACATTGTATTTAACCTCCCCGAGTCAGATCTTGTGTGGATAATAGCAAAATTTCTTCATCGCCTTACTGTACTGACACCTTTCCCTGGCACACGATAAGCACTCAGTAAGAATGGCAGTAAGCTAATATAGAATAGATGCCAATTTTGAGGCAGCTGGAGATTGGCTTTTTGGAAACTTTTTCCTCCTTCCTTCCTTAGGTAGTGTGAGGCCTCCTCGTGGACGTCTGCCATCCCAGCTGGGCCAGCAGAGAGCCCTGGGATGCCGACGGGGGGCAGGGCGGTCATCCCCACAGCCACAAATGCGTGTGGTAATATCATTCTGCTAGGTCTCTTAAGAGACTACAGAAACTAGTTGATTAAAAATAAGTCTTTCCCTCTGACTTTAAAAATGTCTATTTGACAAGTTAGGAATTCTATGACAGTTACCTAACATGGAGCCAAATTTGTAATCATCATAAACCAGAATCAGCTAAAAAAATGCTTGCCATCCCATGGACCTCAATAACATGTAATCCTTAAAGAGGGGAGGAGGTTTGAAGACCTGTAGGCGACCTGTGCAAAAGTCCCAAGTGACTCTGAAGCTGCTAACATGTCAAGAAACTAAACTCCAGGCAAACTGTTAAGAAATATTAAAGCTGAGACGTTGCCTTGGCTAGTCCTGTTCTCGGGCATGGTGAGGCTCAGTCATGGCGCCATCAGGTGTCTCAATCCTGAGTGTGTCCTCCCTATAGAATTAGGAGCCTCACAGGACTACTCAGTGTAAGAAGAAGCTTTAAAATATGTTTGTTTATGCAATGACAGGCTTGGGTAGGAGAATTGATTCTGTTCTGAACTTTTGTTTTCCCCTCTTTCAAATCTTGATATTAGAAAAGGAGTTGAAGGACAGATTTTCTTAAATCTATGTATTAATATTCAAGTTTCAGAACTAAAAGGATTAATTTAGACGTGATTATTTACTTCTCAAGGTAATTGCTCTACAAAAAGGGATTCACTCTGGATTCTACTAATTAATGAGGGCTCCTAAGGCGTTTGACATTTAATTGATTTTAATTACAACTTCTGAGGAGTACTCTAAGCAAGCTATACCTACGTTCCCATTTGTTAATTGAAATCAGGGCTGAATTATTATATTTGGATAATTTTGAAGGTAATTGCTTCGGTTTCGTGAAGGTTATTTGTTTTTAAATGAAACCTTCTAGGCTAAGACATTTTTTTCTCAGGTCCATTGACAATCTCAGTGATGAGAATGTTAATAATTAGAGTATTCAATTGGATAGATCCTGTTTCAAGTCTGCATTAGGTACCATTTGTGCAAAACCACATTAATAAGAAAGTTATATACTGTTTAGACATGTGTAATGTGTATTATTCTCTTTGTTCAGAAAAGGTCTTTATTCTCTACCCCCAATGGCCTGTTCTTCTGAGTCCAGGGAAGCATCTTAGAATTTAAACAAGTATTCTTTTCAGAACCACTTGCCCTTCTTGCCTCCCAGTTTGCAGCCTCCACCCTCCCCTGCCTCCCTCACCCCAGGCTTAGATACTGGAGGCCATTTCAGACACAGGTCTGTCTTACGTCCTTATCATCAATATGCAAAACTGAAAGGAAACATATGCATGTGAGAATCAGGATTTTTGACTGTAGAGCACATCTGCCTTGCATAATTAATCAAATAGAGGTTTATTTATTGCCATTTTGTCATTATAAAACTTGCATTTCTGTTTGACTGAAAATGCCCCTGATGGGTATGTGACAGGGTTATGAACTCTTTGTATAAAAGCCTCTTTATAAATAAGATTTCTTAAGGCAGTAATGATTTTGTTATCTGGGAAAGGGAGTGTGGGAAGAAATGTAAAATACAGGGCAGAGGGCAGGCAGCACAGGCAAAGTTACAAAGTTCAGTGAAGCGTGGTTACAAAACTCCTTTCTTCAGAGTGCTGACATCCCGAATTTGATTTTTTAGAAAAGAAAACTAATACATTGTAAAGGTGAGTCTGATTTTACAGCAAGCTCACCCATAATATCTTTTCTGAATCATTGTCAACCTAGAAACCAAAGGCCCCTCCCCTCCCTGAGTTTGCTCCCATCTCTTAGGGATTGCCCGCACTCACACAACCAGATCTTTGACACTGGAGGTTTGCACCCTGGGGCTGTGGCTGCAGAGAGTAGAAGGAAGAAGGAAGTGGATGGCTGCTTAGCAGGCGTCTGCAGATCCATTGTCTTGGATTTAAAAATTGAGTAACTAGTGCTATGAAATTGGTGGTGGTCTTCTTCCCCCCCCCAAAAAAAAAAATCAATAGGCAAAGAACTTGTCATAAGCATTCCATTTACTTCTCTTAAACTGTCTCTTTGGCCCAATTTGTCAAGAGTGAGGAGTTTCTAGAAACAAAAACTTCACAGAAAAATTACCAAACATTTTCCCCATTTCCACACTAAGCTGTTTCATAAATTCTTGGTGTATCTTGTTTCTTGTATTCCTTTAATCCCCAGGAAATGTCAGGGAAAGAGAATGTCCCAGGAGAATGTAGTTCACAGGTGATATATATAAAATATTCCAGCTGTATATACAGTGCTTGAATATGTGTCCTCCAAACATTTCTATGTAACCCAGGTTCCAACCACGCAGTAATGAGTTTTGTACATTTTCAATTTCTCATATATTATTTTTAACATGCGGCTATTTAGGGAGAAGATGCTGTTTTCCATTTTTACAAATGATTTGTCTTTTGCTCCAATAGTATCAGAGATTTAGAGAGTAGAGAAAGGGAAGGATAGCTGACAGCACATTCCAGGCATGAGGAAATCAAGTGAATCTTTTTGGACAATATTCTGAAAATACAGGTGTTTGCTTCAGACGCACATATACTGAAAATGCAGTATAAATTCTGTATAAAACTGCATAATACAGTATAAATGTTACAGTGTGAAATGGGTTGGCCTAACGGTGGGTCCTCACCCGCATGCTTAAAAGGGACTTAAATGAGACTCAACTGCAGGTGCATACAAAAAGGATAAAAAAGGGTTTATTTACCAAAAAAAGGAGAAATAAAGAAATGAATAACTAAGGGAGAAAGAGAGAGAGATAAATTGCTGAATGCGTCCTACCAGTTACGCTGAGCTGGGACCCCAATAGCACACTGAAAGCCGGCGAAAAACCAAGGACCCCCAAGGCCCACATGTGTTACATACCAAACCTGGCTGCTTAACACCACCCTCAGTTCCCAGCATCCTTTCTTCGGTGGTGATGACATTATGGGATTTGTAGTCCTTGGTGTCTTGGATCTCTGGTCTGGGATGGGGTGGGGGCCATAAAACCTATTTGTGGGGTTTGTTCAGGACGTCCTTTCCCCCCAACATAAATACTAAAAAAAAAAAAAAATAGTCCCATTCTATAATGCATGACCAAAGTTTGGATTTGGGTTTTGCCTTTGTTCACTTTTCCTTAGAAGCATCGAACTTTCCAACTTACTCCATTGAGTGTGTTCCATCCTTGCTCCAGCTGTTAGATAGTAAGCTGCCATTCATTCCTTTTCTCCCTTTACATGGCCAGCAGTGACCTGGCAGAGGCAAGGAAATGAACAAAGAGCACAGGTCCAAGAGTCAGTGTACACTCAACCTCTGATTACTTGTGCGTGCAGGTACACACCCAGGCATGTTTTTCTACCATCTTCCAAGTTCAAAAAAAAAAAAAACCATGCTTCCTTCAACCCAGTGTCCCTTTTTAACAGCTGTCTCTCCCCTTCCTCTCCCACCAGTGCTCTTAAAAAGAGTGCTCTGCCCTCTCTAACTGTCCCCCCACCTCCTGGGCTGGCTGGCTGACACTCACTGAAACCTGGCTTCTGCTCCCCTCACTTGACTCAGCCTCCATTTGCTAAGATCCCAGTAATCTGCTAGCTGTCTCCAACCTTCCAGACCTTTCCTGACTTTTTAACATCGTTCCATCTCCACCTGGTTATGCTGCTGCCATCCCCACTTTGTTTCTCTGACATTTGGGGTCCTAGAGCATGAGCTTTGGCCACTGCTGTTGCTTCTTCATCTCCTCTTCTACTCTTGCCATGGGGGTTCAGACTTCTTCACATCTCATCTGGGACCCAGTGCTGTTATGGCTTCAGATTCCGCCAGTAGAACATGGAGCTCATTCTGAATATGAAACAGACCTCCTTGCTTCCTCCCAAGCCCTGTTCTGCTTCAAAGCTGCTGTTTGCTAAGTAGCACTATGTTTTTCTAGTCTCCTGTGTGCCCAGATCCGACATCTTTCTGGTGGTTTTTTTCATGTCTTTGTATCATAATTCCTTCTTCTTAAGGCTTCCTCATAACTTATAATTTCCTATGAATTTATTCTTTTCCTTCATGTTGAAGAAACCCATGGTTCTCCCACTAACCTTTGCTCATACTATTATTAAATGGCCAAATTAATTTTCTGTGTCTCCTTTCCTCATAACAAGTTTCATGTGTTACTCTTTCTTCTCTGTTCAACACTAACTCAATTAGTAGGTGACAGGCATTCAACATGTCTTTTATTTTTTTTTCAGAGACTTATTTTTATTTATGCTGTAAGAACTGGGGTGTAGGCCAGAGGTGCGGGGGGGTGAGAGGATTCACCAGAGACAGAGTGGGGAGCAGAACAGGAGCATTGATTGAAATACACTGCTGAGGGGAGCAGCGGTGTCTGCTGCACCGTGTGGGCCAGCTCCCTGGCTGGGGATCGAACTCATGTCTCAGTGGTTGGCGATAGCCCGAGAGCACTGAGAATTTAACCCCTGAACTATCAGGAAGGCTCTTAGCATATATTTTAACAAATAAATAGGAAAATGAAATTAATGTTGTATACAGGAAAAGAGAAAGTGATGTTGTTCGCACCTTTACAAAAAGTGGGCATAGATGGTGCCTGTAAGCCCAGCTGTTAGGCCCAAGACACATGCTTCCACAGCTTACTTTAGATGCCACTACTGAATTATGTCCACATGTCAGCTGGTAGTCACTGTGACTACGTCCTATAGACTAAAGAGAAGCGACAGTTCTAGAAAAAGCAGAACTCGCAATTTCCACCTTTCAGTAACATGGCTTTGTATATAGCCCTGGGCTAGCAGTCTGCTCTGTGAATACCAAGGAGAGTTGTTTGGCTCCTGGCTAGCTTATCTACCTCTGGTAAGAATTGAATCACTGAACATTTTAGAAAAGGAAAAGCTTTGCTGTGTAGACACAAGGATGAAAGAATTATGTAAGAAAGAAAAGCTTTAAGCCAGAGAATTGCTTGTAAATCAAGGCTCTGGGTACAGATGGAGGTCAGCTCTCCTTCTGCCACCTGAATCCAGGTTGTGCTCACTGACTGTCTCATAGATAGGGGTGCCAAGAATTCCTCTGAGCACCCAAGAAACTCAAAGCCAGAAATTATCTACCTGCAGCAAAGGTCACCCATAATCTGCAGTGGGTCGTAATAGTTTCCTCAAACAGCACACCAAGACAAGAAGAGGTTACCATCTCCTAGACAGTGAACTGTGATGGCTTTGCCCCTGTGTGTCCATCTGTCCACTCCTGTATCCCCCATGTCTGGCACGGAGCTAGGGATACATAAATAATTGCTGAATAAATGCATGGGGGGAAAAAACAACTCAGGATCCAAACAATTCTCACTTGGCACCAGTATTTGGAGGTTTATTTGGATAATCCAAGTTATCTCCACTCCCTCTGCCACTTTAGAAGTTCAGTCTTCAGTGCTGCCCTGGAAGAAGACAAGGACTCTGCTACACCAGGCACCGTATACGCTGCCATGTCCTTGCCTAGATTAGTAATCACTCGGGCGCGCTCACAGTATAAGCCAGCTGAGAAATCATATCCTTGTCTTTTCACCAATACATTGTTGAGTGTGGTGGGGGTGGTATTGACCGTGTCATATGTGCTAGATCTGCTGGTATCTTTTTCCCCAAGTTTGACACTCATATGAGGAAGCAAGAAAACTAACACTCTGCCCAAATGACTTAATAACAATTTCCATGTCAAAATATAACAGCCGTTCTTACGGTATATTTTTTAATATTTGTTGTATTTCTGGTGACATCTGTTACCCTCACCTTGCACTCTGGGTGACACTATATACCAGATGTGCCAAATCTGAATTCTTGCCAGCCACAGGATGGTAAAAACAACAGTGACAGCCCCTACCACTTTCTCCTTGAAGCTAATGAGGTGTACAGGGGGATCGGTAAATATAAACAATGTGCTAGCAGAGTTCAGAAACTCACCAGTTCTGGTGATGACTTGTCACAGTCCCCCGCCAAGATGGTAACGTGTGGGGGTTAGGAACTGGCATTTAGTTGGGAATGGGTAGAAAGAATCAAAGCGGAGAGGATGAGAAGGCACAGGCATTTAGGTGACTAAACCCACCAGATTGGAGGGACCTGTGTGCTCATACAAAGAAATAGTGAGAGAAGTTAGTAGAAAGATGAAATAAAGTGGAATCGTTTCTTCTTGCTAGAAAAAGAATAGACTGCAGAGGCCTCTCTGGAAGGCCGGGGAGGCTGGTCTATCTCCAGAATCAGAAGGGGCCACTGGAAATGGGAAGCAACATGATGAAAGCCACATGCTGAGACTTCTAGAAGGAATAGGCTGAAAATGTAGTACTTGAAAGTGAAATGGAAATAGGGGTGATTGGCCCTCCAGTCTTGTAAATTGTCTTTTATTGTCAGACAGAATTCATTTCAAGTACAGCTACATTCTTTTTGGATATACATGTCCCAAGTCGAACCAATCAAGAAACAGAGAAGAGTAGAATGATTGCTGTTGGAAGAGAGAGGAAGGAAGATGGTACAATAAACCCTCACTGTCCATAACTTCTGAATCCCAAAATGTGTACATTCTGCCAAAGCATGTAATTTTTGCTATAAAATGCAGTGAAATCTGACTTCATTTGAGCAGCCACATGCACAGCAGCAGGGAGCTGGTGAAGCTGTCTGAGGGTCATCACCTCGCCCACCATGGAGGCCGCCCCTCACACGCACCTGCCTGGGGTGGGCCAGGCCACTCATTTTTCACCTCCACATAAGTACATCTGAATTCTTGTCTCCAAAAGGTAGTTCAAATAAGCCTCGTTTCTTTCCCTTTGAATCATGATCACACCCAAACTGCCCTCATCATAGTGGAAAAAGTCTTTCTCTGACCTTACATCAGTATCTTCTCGCTGACCACTTCCATCTCCCAAGAGTAGGAATCTCACGTAGCCATGCTCATCCTTGAACTCCTCTCAGGAGTCCTGTGGCCACCCCAAAAGTTTTCTGTATCTCAAATGCTATTTGCAGTTCAGCTGTAAAACACACCCAGTTAGCCATGTAATTTACCTGACCAGGTCCTGTCACCCACAAATGCTGCTCTTCACCCTGCTGCCCACCTCCTCTCCTGTGGGAAACTTACTTTAACATTCGTGGGAGATGCAGAGCCACCTCACGTGACCTTAAACGCCTAGGGTGGTTGTAAGAACAGGCAGAGAGGAGTTCTCATAGGTCAAAGTCAACTCCAAGTGCCTTTCTTTCTGTCTTCCAAGACCAAGGCCAGTTGATTATTTTAAATTAAAATGGACATTGTCATTGACACCTCAGCATGCTGTAACTGACATCTGTCAGCTTGTTCTAATGAAACATCTCTGTCATGACTAATTCCACAATTAAGAAAATTCTAAATTCAGCATGGAGCCATGTTTTCTCATGCACCTTTCTAACCCAGTATTGACAAATGATTGTTTTATGTTAGAAATTAAAACGTTAATTGACAGACTCTATTTTCTCAGAATTTTTTTTTAAAGATTTTATTTGTTTATACATGCAAGCTGGGGTACAGGCCAGAGGCGTGGGGCGGCGAGAGGGTTCACCGGAGACAGAGTGGGGAGCAAAACAGGCAGATCAGAAATACACTGCTGAGGGGAGCAGCGGGCGAGGCAGGAGAGGTCCGCCGCACCATGTGGGATTCTCCCCGGCTGGACGTCGAACTCGCATCACACGCTGCCGACAGCTCCACAGCGCAGCGCTCAACCGCTGCGCCACCAGGGAGGCCCCTATTTTCTCAGAATTCCTAAGATTTCTCTGACAATAAGAATAGTTGGAACCAAGCACTTCTATAATAAAGTTACACCCATTCATTCTAGATTCGGTAGAAAAGAAACAGTTGGCTACTATACAGTTAATCCGCTTGAGCAAGAAGGAAGATGACACAATATATTGGTGACTTTATTTTAAAAACCTGTATCTTCCCCCCAAAAGCCAGGGAGTGGGGTGGCCCGGCTAGAGCTTTATTGTCCTCGTTGGTTCTCCAGTTCTTGAGAAGAGAAGAGCCTGGAGAGGTGCCACAGCCCCCCGGGTAGTTAAACTGTCCTCTCTTCCTTATCCAGACTTCATTTCCTCCCAGATTTTTCTGCAGCCATCCACTTTTACCACCTTTTTTAACAGCTCAAAAATGGAAAGCCTGTGGCTCTTGGAAGGAAAATCTATTGCTCTAAGTATTTGTTTTAGTCTAAAAGTTTCTCCAGATTAAAAATAAATAAATCAATGTATCCAGTGATCCCTGTCACCAGGGCCGTGGGCACTTGGGTGGAGTAGAGCTCCCCAGCCCTGGGAAGTGCGGCAGGTGGCACTTTGTAAATTGCCCCCATTTCACTTAAAAGTAAGGTCTGCCGGGTCACACAGGTCCTGTGACTTTTTTCAGAGTCTCGATTTTATGGGGTAGGTGAATCGGGCCTGGGGATCTAGTTAGAGGCCCACATGCAGGGTAAGTGGTAGAAAATGTAATGATGTGAACCCATTTTATTTGGTCTCAAGCAAACTCAGTAGCAATGCTGATGGGAGCTTGCTGTTTCGGTGTCTTTATTACCTCAGGGCTGGTGGGACAGAAAGAAATTGAAGGCAGAGGTGAAAAAAAATGGTGGGAAGACAGCCTGAAAACAGGCAAGGGCGTTTTTTGACTGTCAGAATTGGCTCTGGTTTTACCTGTGTGGGTTAAGGGTGGACTAGCAGAACCTGGTGTAAACTGCCCCCTGCTGCCTGAGATGGAGAAGTACACGTTTTAAAAAAAGAACCTAAAGGCCTTCAGTGAATGGGAAGTGAGGGGTGTCGGCATGCCAACTCCCGGATGCTGTGGACATCTCAGGTCCCCTGGATCCTCTCTGCCCTGATGATGAAGGGAGGAGGAGAAGAGTGGAGACAGTTCTTAGAAAAAGTCTTTTTTGGATTTGGCCAGTTGCCTCATTACTCCATCTGCAGCCTTGTGTCTCAAAGCATGGTCCGGGATCCATCAGTATCACCCCAACTTCTTAGAATTACATACTCTCAGACCCCCCCACCTCAGTCCACTGAACATGACCTGGCGGGCTTTAATACTGGAGAAGGCCCACCATTCCCTAATGTTTGGATCAAATCGAATTTGATGGGAACAGTGAGTGAGCACAACTCAATAGGAAAGTTTAACCCTCACTTAAAGATCGTGATTGCTTACATCCTTATTTTCTTAAGTATTTTCTTAGTCTTCACCTATCACTGCTTCTTTAACTTGCCGTATTTCGTCTTACTTGCTATATTTCAGCAGCAACCCGCTTTTGCCAAGCAGTGTCTTTCACATCAGCCTGTCCCGGCAAGTACATGACAGGCGTCGATTTTCCCTCTGGCAGCCTCTGTCTCCTTCATCCTTGTTTGCTCAGTCTTCTCTCTCCCAGTCACGCCCCTTGCTGTTACTGTTTTAAGAGTAGTGACTTGACCCTTCAGGATTGAGCTGCCCAGTGTCCTTGTCAGTCTGTTGCTAACCCAGAGTGTTCTTTTCTGCGCCAGGTCAGGGAAGAATGCCGGCTCCTGAACGCCCCACCAGTTCCACCCCGAAGCGCAAAGCCTTTGTCCACAAGTCCCTCCATCCCTCCTCGCACTGTCAAGCCAGCGCGGCAGCAGACTCGCTCTCCCAGCCCCACCTTGTCCTACTATTCTTCAGGGCTGCACGACATGTAAGTCTTCCTGCCAGGGCCCCCTGCAGCATAATTCTTCTCTTCAGCCAGGTCACAGGTTCTTGAGAAGTCTCAGGGTAGCTGTGACCCAGGCCAGTGGTGGGAAAAGAAATCTTTTTTTTTTCCCCCTTTATTTTACCGGAAAAGCATGATGGAAGCCCTGCTGATTTTGAGCTAGGATGAAAGAGCCAGCATCCCGGTGCCATACAGTCTGTGTGGAATTCAGTGATAAAGGCCAACTGGATTATCCTCTTAGAAGCAACCCATCGACCACATTATTCCCACAAACCAGCATCTACTTCTCTTCACTTTGACTTGAACCAACACAACTAGGCAGACAGCACCTTCGACCAGGAGCTAGAATTGAAGGGGCCTGTCGGCTCTCTGCTCTGAATTTCCACAGGGGACCCTTCTTGACTATCGCTCTGTGGCGTCATTCACTTCTTCCAGCACTGTGAGCATATTCTTTTGCAGTGCAGTTCATTCCGCGATTGGCAAATGCCAGTGACTGTTTTTACAAGTCTTTCAGTTAAAGTCCATCTCCATGTAACTGTCTATTTCTTATGTCTAGAAAAATCAATATAATTCACACTCCACTCCTCTCTCTCCACCTATGAAAATGTAAAGTCATAAAGTCGGCATAGCTGTAAGTCTTCTCTTCTTCCCAAGACATAGCTGCAGCTCCATCAGCTCGTTCAGGTGATACCGGTGCCTCGTCCCCCCATTTTTGAGTCCGTGCTCATCACTGTCCCTATTAAAATACTGCCTCAGAACTGAGTGCCCTACTCCATATGGGATTTTTATAATTTAAAGGGGTTTTCTTACAGGTGTTTTTTGTCTTTTTATTTTGTTGTTCTCTGGACATTAAAATCCTTGTTAATGTAATGCAATTGTACAGAAACCAAAGCAAGCATAAGCATTTTATTTAAGGCATTTCTTCCTACCCCCATTTGAATGGAAAGAGTCATAGGTGTTGGTGACGTAGCATAGGGGGCAGGCACGAGACTCCCACTTATCCCTGCCTGCTACAGATGTCACTGACCCCTCGCGGAGCCTGCTGGTGAAAACCCAACCACAACAAATGAATTTTTCTCTTCATAAAGATCCAGGCACTCACCAGAAAGGATTTTTTTTTTTGATAGTTAAATACATACATAGCTATATTTGCCATCAGCTCTATAGCATTTTAAAGCATTATGTACCTACCCATTGTTAGCAATATATTTTCATAATTTATTATATTTAAAATTTAGTAACTTCTAAGTAATATAACTTAGTAATGTAATCTATTTAAGTTACTTTAGAATTTAAATAATGACTTATTTGTTAAATTTTGTAATTTAATGATTTTTTTTTTTAGACCCAATGAGATTAGCAGGTACTTTATAGAATTCATGGTATGAAATTTATTTTTTCCCCTAACTACTTTTTTGTACTGGGAAGGGATATCTGGGATAAGTAAATGTTTGGCCTTTTTTTCCCTCTTAACTAATCTCTCTTTCTGTGTTTGCTTTTAAGCAGCGTTACTAAAAGCGACCCAAGCCCTTCTGAAAGCGCTCCTGTGTCCTGCTACCCATGCAACCGAGTGAAAACTGAGTCTGTGGACCTAAAGTCCCCATTCGGAAGTCCCTCTGCTGAAGCACTCGCCTCCCGGCTCTCGTGGCCTAACCATTATTTGGGAGCCTCAGAGAGCCAGACTAGGAATGACTTCCTGCTGGAGCCAAGCAGGAGTTACAGTTACCCCAGACAAAAGACACCAGGCACACCAAAGAGAAACTGCCCAGCACCTTGTGATCTTGATGGCTCCGAACTCCCGGCCAGCCCGCCCTGCTCAGTCACGGCAGAATCCAGTAGCAGCGTCGCTGGTTGTCCCAAGTCAGCCAGCTATTCTCTGGAGAGCACAGATGAGAAAACTCTTGCAGCTGGCACCACAAAGCAGAGTATTTCATGCCCTGCCTTACCCCCCAGGGCCCCAAAACCAGTAGAAGAGAAAGCCACCTCCGAAACTTCTCCTTTGCCTCTGAAAATCGATGGTGCTGAGGAAGACCCCAAGTCTGGGTCACCAGACCTCCCTGAGGACCAGTACTTTGTCAAAAAGGGCATGCAGGACATCTTCTCTGTCTCCTACCCTTTCTCCTCTCCACTCCACCTCCAGCTGGCCCCCAGGTCCTGTGGAGACGGCTCCCCCTGGCAGCCACCTGCTGACCTGTCGGGACTTTCTATAGAGGAAGTGTCCAAATCGCTAAGGTTTATTGGTCTGTCTGAAGACGTCATATCATTCTTTGTTACCGAAAAGATTGATGGGAATTTGCTTGTTCAATTAACGGAAGAAATCCTCTCAGAGGATTTCAAATTGAGCAAACTGCAGGTGAAGAAAATAATGCAATTCATTAATGGCTGGAGGCCCAAAATATAGCCAAATAACCCCAGCTAGTGTTGAACAAAACTGTTAAATTTGTGTGCTAGTAGAGGTGGGCTGGGACACAGTTTCATGGGTTTTTTTTGTTTTGTTTTTTTTGCACTAAAAACCTTCTCTGTAAATAGGGATAAGAGAAACTCTCACTATGCAGATTACGCTTTTGAATGGTGAACAGGCTATTTTGTACATCAATAAAATGCTGTACAGAACACTTGGAGGTGTGCCTTGTACGTCACTCAACACTCAACAGCTGCTAAAAGACAAAAGGCATGTTCAGAGAAATAATTTCTTGTCCAAGTAGGTTTATACAAGAAGGTATGATATTTATTTCAAAATAGCCAAAGCTGAAAGACATAAGAATCTTTGAAAAAACACTTTTGAACAATTATTCCTTCCTTGGGGGGAATTGACTTTAGACAACTCTGTTCTGTGCTCTGTCGTTTGGATTGCTTAATGCTAATTGTTTTATGACTCTTGTGCCTGAAATTGTTAGTGATATGAAATGACACTTTAATGTTATGTGCTTGGTGGGATCTTTTCATCAAAAGGCATTCTCCAGAAGTCATGTTGGTAGAAGATATATGATGTTTGTAGAAATAATACAAATCATGACCACAATAATTTATCTGTAACTGCTGCTAATTTTATTGAGCAGAGAAAATGAAACTTATATATACATATATATACACACACAATGAAAATGTATATGTTTTAAACATTGAGTCTGATATTTTAGATAATATCAGTTCACTTTCAAATACCCATTGAGATTTGGGGCCATTAACTAAGTTGACTCTCTCAGAAGGAGTGGATAGAAATATTTCCAAAGATTCTCAGTCCTCCCCTCCTGAAGCTCAGTCTTGCTAGACTTCATTCCAGAAAACCTGGAACAAGTAAGTAGAGACTGTATGAAGAACTAAGTTTGATTTTAACCCCATGTGGGTCTGTGTTTTGCTTGCAATATTCCTATGCTGATGTCTGGGGGAATGACAGTTTCTGTCAAGACTAATTCTTCTTGGATTGAGGGTCTTCTTTTCCTGGTGACTGATAGTGAGAGGTCTGAAGAGGATTTCTAAGAGTGAGCGAGGTTTTCTCTCTGTGTCCTGTGCTTTAGGAGAACTCAGAAGTCAGATCATCTGTTATTATATGTGCTATGTCTGTTGAATAATTTTTAAATTATCAGTAAGTACTTGTTTAGCTCATAAACCTCTTCCTCTCTTCCAAAGAAAATGCATTACTACCATCCTTTTATTCCAAGAATTTCAGGATATTATTCTGGCAGTTTTAGTCAAACGTCATTCAGTATTCCAAAGTATAATAGTATCATTTTTGACTTTCTGAAGGAACATAAATCTTAGAAAAGTTTTTATTCTTGGAACAAGACATCATCCTCAACTTCGCACCACCCCCCATCACCCCTGTACAACGCCCCTCATTGTGTCCTGGATTCTGGATGTATATACAACCAGGTGTCAATGTGACTTGCAAGATTTGCTTATATTTTACCATCTACCCTTTATGATCACTAAAATAAACAAATGTAAAGGCAAGACCTACTAGTTTCATTTTGCAGACCTGTGCAATGTATCTGTTTCTTGGCATTAAAAAGAGCTTTTTAGTCCATCTCATGGTATAGAGTTGAGATAAATTGATACCTCTTCTCATTTTCCATTATACATCTCTTTGAAGAAAAAATTAAAAAAACCCACGGCATTTCCTTCCCTAATTTTCTTCCCAAAATGTAAATACTGCACTCTCGGTAAAAAGTACCTGATAAAAAGTATACCTTTTTACTGGAGCACCTCTTCCCCAGTTACAGGCCAGGCTATGCAGAAATGGCCAGTCCTTGCCGGCCTGACATGCAGCCATTTGGTTACTTTCATGTCTAGAAACCCTCCTTCGTAGTAAGGAGCAACTCCGGCGGTAACCTTAAATCTCTCAGAACTTTTAAAGGCACTCAGGATGTGGTTGAAAAGTTGCACGTTTTCTTTGGCAAACCCGTGCTGAATCCATTTTAAAACACTTAGCCCTTGCACACAATTCTCAAATTCAAGATCAACAATTAGGGTGGGCTTGGGTTTACGATGAAGTTTGCGCCACATAAACTGACTCCTTTTACCTTTTTGATTTTTCTTTTTTGAGACCTTTACACAAAACAGTTCCTGGTTTTTGTTTCTGGCATATTTATGTCAAGTTTATAGTGACTGCAATGTGGAGTCTTCTTGAGGGCAGGAACTATGGTCTTTGTTTCATGGACTCAAAAGCCACTGGGCACCTTTAACGTGCCAAGCACTGTGGTGTGTGACTCGGTGAAAAAGACACCAGGCCTGCCCTTGTGGAGCTCATGATGTTTATTTTTAAAATCACAGTTGCTGAACTGTGGTGTGTGGGTAAGAGGCAGGAAGTCCTTTGGCCAGTTGGATGTATGGAGAGTTAAGTCTGTCTTTAAAGAACCCACAGAAAGAAGAAAGGCCAATCTCTATTAAAATGTATAAAGCACCACAAGACCATTAAAACTTGAAATGTGTTGGAGATAAAAAGTAGCACTGACTCCAACTGACTCGTGTTCTCTTTTACTGGCTTGGGGCTTTTTAAAATTACATTAAATACCCCTTGGCCTCTGAAGACACCAATGAGCCTGCCATTCCTGAGCTGATGGCTAGTTTGTGGAGAACAAGCACCCCGGCTAGACCAGGCTGCAGAGGTGGAGAGCACCATGGAAGAGAACAGGCTTCCCTTCCTAGAGCTCCAATTTTACAGTGAAAAACCGGCCCACAAACAGAAACCTTTCCAACCAATCAGGTCAAGACTGACTACATCTCCTGGCAAGTTCCCCAAAGTCTGTGCAGTGACTGGTGCTTGGGGGACAGTGTCTGTCTAAATAGGACCCTTTCTTTGGGTCCTTAAATTTGGGCAAAATGACCCCCATCAGAAAAGAAAATCAGCAATAAACCAAACTGAGCAGCTAACATACAAGATGGCCCTAACTCAGGCTGGGAGGGAGAGCTCAAATACAATCAATTCCTTTTCAGAACTTCATGAAAACACTTGCATGTTCTGTCTTTAAGTTGAGCTGTTCAACTTTATGAACTGTGAAATTTACATTTTTACTCTTTCAACCCACATAGACTATTCAAGTTTGTGAAGTTGCAAGTTGCCCATTCAACTCAGTTGCAATGTTTATTCTTGTCTCATGTAGAAATAAAACAATCTATGAGAAATATTATGACAGTTCAGGGCCTCCCCGGTGGCGCAGCGGTTAAGCGCTGCGCTGTGGAGCTGTCGGCAGCAGCGACGCGAGTTCGACGCCGGGCCAGGGAGAATCCCACATGGTGCGGCAGACCTCTCCTGCCTTGCCCGCTGCTCCCCTCAGCAGTGTATTTCTGATCTGCCTGTTCTGCTACCCGCTCTGTCTCTGGTGAACCCTCTCGCCGCCCCACGCCTCTGGCCTGTACCCCAGCTTGTATGTATAAATAAAAAATAAATCTTTAAAAAAAGAAATATTATGACAGTTCATTCTAGCTGTTTTCAGACACAGACATAAACGCCCTCTGGTCACATTCTAGAACCACCTGATCCACACAGCAACTCCATGGGGGTGGGGGATGGGTGCGGATGGATGGAGTGTCCTTCATTTTTCAAACACTTTGTATAGCAATCACTCCTCATTGTGCCTAAAAAGATTAACATTTTGAATAACAAACCAGAAAGCAAAGCAATTCTCCCAAGAACATTGTGAATGGTTCAAAGAAAACTTCAGCTGCAGTCCACTAAAAAGTTAAGTCTGTTTGTTAGACACCAGACTTTCAGCAGTTATGTCCCCTGAATCTCTCCCCACTCTCTTCCTAGTCATAAAAAGGCCCTGGGCTGAGAGGGCAAGAAGAACAGATGCGTAGGGTGCACATGATGGAAAGTGGGGCTCTTGCAGTGGAGGGGTGTATTGGTGTGTATTTATGGCCACTTCTTGTCAAATCACATTGTTAAGTCTTCAAAACTTAGTGTTTTAAAATGTGTCTCATTGTAGAAGCCAGAAACAAGAGTAAATGTGGTTTCAGTTCAAACTATATATAAATATCTTCTTAATTTTGCTGCTTTGTCTAATTTTTAGGCTATGAGTTTTGTAATGAGCTTATCAGATTATGAATTCCCTTTGTTTACAATCTCATGTAGTAGGGCTCAGATAATTTCTTAACTCTAAACCTCCCACTTTCATGTTATGTTCCATTTAAAATATGGTTTAAGCTAAGCCGAAAGTAATTAAAAATCGGGGGTGTTTTCCTTGACCTAAATGGAAATGGTGTAATCTTTTCAAAGAATTTTGTAGCTATCTTTTCAGTTTCTTTGCTTGGAAAACCAGAGTGGTACTTCCAGTTAACAGTTGCATTACTTTACAGAGCATTATCTCATGGGCCCAATGTGTACCTCAAGATAAACATGTTATGTCTAAGAAAATTCATTGTTGATTTCAATGGTTCGGAAATGTCTATAAATAAAAGAGATTTTAAAAGTTTTTCCTTTTGCAGTTGTTCATCAGTAAGCCAGACCTAGTACATAGCCTGCTAGAACCTCTTTCCCCATCCTCATTAAAGAGTAGAAAACTTGTCTGAGGGACTATTTTTATGACTATACAAAACTTTAATAGAAATTTTTAAAGATGTATTTTAATTATGCATACAAGTGCTGGGATGTAGGCCAGAGTTGTGGGTGGTGAAAGGACTCACCAGAGACAGAGTGGGGAGCAGAACAGGCAGATCGACTGAAGTACAGTGTGGAGGAGAGCAGCGGGCATGACAGGAGAGGTCTGCTGTGCCTTGTGGGTTAGCTCCCTGGCCAGCTAACCCTGGCTGCAGTGGCTGCCCATAGCTTCATAGTGCTGAGATTTAGCCCCTTGCGCCACCAGGGAGACCCTATAAAACTTTTATCATTTTGCACTAGGGTTTGGGCCCATTGCCAGCGGGGAAACTCAGTGTCCAGAAACTGACAGCCAGAATCAATCACTTCAAAGTGGACATTCACTGCGGGACACTCAGGAGGAGGTCCAGGCACATGCCTCTGAGAAAGTGCCTGTGGCCCAGGCCTCCTCCCTACAGGAGAAAGGTTTGGTGGGGCCACCAGGCCACCCAGCTCCCAAGGGGACTTTGCCAGGTGGGTATGAGTCTGGTATCGGGCAGAGGGCTCTGGGTGGAAGGCAAGTCTGAAGTGATTCTTAATGCTACAAATGCACTTTGTATTAAGAGATGGAAAACTGGGCCTCCCTGGTGGCGCAGCGGTTAAGTGCTGCACTCTGGAGCTGTCAGCAGCAGCAACATGAATTCAACGCCTGGCCGGGGAGATTCCCACATGGTGCGGCAGACCTCTCCTGCCTCACCCGCTGCTCCCCTCAGCAGTGTATTTCCATCAATCTGCCTGTTCTGCTCCCCGCTCTGTCTCTGGTGAACCCTCTCACTGCCCCACGCCTCTGGCCTGTACCCCAGCTTGTATACATAAATAAATAAATCTTTAAAAGAAAAGAGACAGAAAACTATGCCTATTATAGAAGCTGGAATCGAGATAACCTGAAGACATTCATAGGGAATCCAGTGCCTGTGTAGTCAAGAATTAGAATAAAAGACAAATACAGACGAATTGTGAGCTGTAAAAATAATATTTCATGTGAGAGAAAAGACTACTGCAAATGCATGTCTCTGGCATAGATCCAGTTTACATCCAGGACTAGCTTGAACAACAAGGAGAAATATTTGGGGAGGACTAGAGAAGTTATGTGCATTCAGCGCTCTGTGGCATCACGGTAACTTATAGAGAAGGTGACGGGTGGTAAGTGGAGGTTGGCATGAAATAGCTTCCCAACATTTTATGCCTGAAATCTTCCTGTCTTCTACTGCCCAAAGCATCCCTAAATCACTCACTCCATCTTAAAGTCTTCAACCTTTTATACTTCTTCACTGGAATGAAAGCTGTGACTAATCCACTGTCCTGGATTTCAGAGATGTGCATTGGAAAAACCTTGACACAATTGGCAAACTGTCCAAGATTCTACCTCCAGATCCTAGAAGTACCTATACTTCAGAAATACTAAGACACTGACATCCTCAAATTGGATAATGCATGTAAATTTGAGTTTAGAATTGAATATCTTCCAAAATCTACATACCCAGGATTAGTAAAAGCCAAATCATTGAAAACAATGGCTGACGTGCTGGGTAAACTCTTATTTCACCAAAACGAACTTTTAAAAAAAGGTTTTTTTTTGTTTGTTTGTTTTTTATGCATACGAGAGCTGGGGTGCAGGCCAGAGGTGTGGAGGGTGAGAGGAGTCACCACAGACAGAGTAGGGAGTGGCAGATTGACTGAAACACACTGCTGAGGGGAGCAGATGAACTTTCTTTTAAGTTGCTGCCTCCCCCACCTGGCCTGGCCAGCCCTGCTCAGTTAATACCCACCCTTCAGTCTTACCAGATAACATCTCCCACCACGCTGATTAGGTTTCACTCCTCCTATGCGTGTCTCTCTCTCTCTGCCCCCTTGTAATGCAAGCTTTTTGGTATCAGTGAAGGTTTCTGTCTTCACTGGTATAGGTTCAAAAGTAGATAGGACTCGAGGGTCTGATGAATGCTGCCTCATCTGGGGACCACCGGTCTGTGCCATGCAGATCAGAACGCAGCTGCAGTGAAGAGAATGAGGGCCTCCCTGGTGGCTCAGCAGTTGAGGGCTACGCTGTGGAGCTGTCGGCAGCGAGTTCGACGCCGGCCAGGGAGAATCCCACATGGTGCGGCAGACCTCTCCTGCCTCGCCTGCTGTTCCCCTCAGCAGTGTATTTCCCTTGATCTGCCTGTTCTGCTCCCCACTCTTTCTCTGGTGAACCCTCTTGCCGCCCCACGCCTCTGGCCTGTACCCCAGCCTGTATACAAGAATAAATAAATCTTTAAAAAAAAGAGAGAGAGAATGACATCATAAAATCTCTGAGTAGAATAAAAGAGAGAGATGAACTGATTTGGAGATCTTAGGTGGAGTTGGTATCACTTGCCAGTGAATAAATTTTTCTTGAAGTTTAATGAAACCGATGACTTCAATTTTTTACCAGTTATAAAAAGATATGTGTGTTACCATGACTCAAATTGTGGCTTTAAAAGACAGGCAATCAGGGCCCCTCTGGTGGCCCAGAATTAAAGTCTCAGCGTTGTCAAGCTATCGGCAGCCACAGCAGCATGAGTTCAATCCCTGGCTAGGAACTTGACCCACATAGCCCAGCAGACCACTCCCTTGTCGCCTACTGCTCCCCTCAGCAGTGTATTTCAGTATATCCACCTACTCTGCTCCCCACCCTGTCTCTGGTGAATCCTGTCACCCTCCCACACACACACGCCTCTGGTCTGATCTACACCCCAGTTCTTATATGCATAAATAAATAAAAATAAATCTTAAAAAGACAGGCCTTTGAAGAGTAATAGATGAGATTGAATGAGCTACTAGTGACCCCAGGATGACAGGCAGTGGTGGGAGGAGATAAGAACCCGTTTCTGTGTGTTCATGAGCACAGCTGGCCAGGAGACTGCAGGCCTGGGGGTTATCATCCACGCACAGGTCACGGAAGGTTAGAGCCAGCTGGAAACTTCGAAATGATCTGCTCTAACCTCTGAACTTTATAGGAAACCTGTGGAGGGTATGTGACTTTGCTCAGACAATATGATTTGTGACAGAATCAGAATTTGAAATAAAATGTCCTGGCTCCCTATTTTGTACTCTTCTATTACAACACTGCCTCCCAATTTCCTCGACTTTTAACTTCTCTTTCTTCTAAAACTAAATATATATATATATATATATATATATATATATATATATATATATATAGTAGACTACCTTGAACTGATGTTCCCTAGTTACTAGGTGGAAATCTAGAGAAATCTCTGCTGATTATAAAAGAAGGCTTTGAGACTGTCTCCTGCGTTTAGATCAGAATGGATGACTCACTGGGGATGCTAAATGAGACAAGCTTAAGTAGAAAAAATTTAAGATTTTCATACAGACATACCTTTCATCCCCCTATATCCAGGGGAACCCCTGGGAAGTTTACTGAACCTTAGCAGGGAAGCTACTGTAGTACTAAACACGGCCACAAGGTGTCAGGCTTTTCCAACCAGCTCGTAACCACCCAAACATTGCTCTAGTCAACTTCGTAGGAATACATACAATGAATGGTAAGTCAAGGATCAGGACAGAGGAAAAATTTAAATCCAGCCATATTGGAAGTCTATTACCTTCTCTCATTAGTCACCTTTCCACTTTTCTTAGTTAGCCAAAGGCTTTAGAATCCTGAGATTATGGAAACAAACTGCTAGAAGAAATTCAAAAAAGATAAGAAATTTGAAAGTAGGTCACTGTACAGTGTTTTTAATCCAGATATCCACTGGGAAAGAGGGTAGAGGGATTTTTAAAGTATAAAAGTTGACCTGTCAAATACTTTGTCCTTTCTTGGCTGTGAGTCTCTAGAATTTTGAAATAAAATAGTCCAAATCAGAAGTTCTTGTGTAAAAATTGTTGTCCTTTACCTTTTTAATTGCATTGGTTGATTTTGAGCTACAAAACCCTCAACCAGAAACAAAATCAATCAAGTATGATTATACTACTGATGGAGGAGATATAAAGCAAAATAAGATTAGAACTAGACGCACACAAGAAAGTGGAGGTAGAAGAAATCAACATAACCATTAACACAGTCCGGAAGTGCCAGCTCCTAATTTAACAAAGCACAGGTAGGAGCTAGACGGCAATCTCTAGGGCCAAAGATATGGAGATTGAGCCCATTGTAGAATCTCTGGTCTCTTTTCTAATTCTAGTTAGCCAGTAAATGACAGCCATCTTCAAAGATGAGCCCCTCCCAACTGAAAGAAGGCTATATCAGTGCCATCCCGGCAAGAATTCGGGGCAGCCATTTCTCTGCCCACCCGTGCCCATGCAGGTGCTTTCCTTTACCAACTCTGTCACTCTGCAGGGCAGTGTCCCGCCTGTCTTCCCATGACCTGCACCCTGCAGGCCTCTCTTAGCAAACCTGCCCCTCAGAGGGGCAGCTCTTCCTGTCCAGTTGTGTCTGTACAAGTGTCCTTTACTTCCTTGCCCTAATAAACCTGTTCTTTAAGTATAACTGAGTCTCTGTCTCGTGGAGAACCTTGTCACAGGCCGCCGAAGGGAGCTCTGGTGAAAGCTTTCCCAGAGTGAACCCAAGGACCCAGCTCCGCTCTCAAACTCATCGACTCTAAAATGACATCACTACCACTGACTTTCAAGTTGGGATTGAGAAAGCACATTTCCTTCAATCAGCCTCACCTTAAAACTCAAACCATGAACCTATTTAATTGATCCTAGAAGAAAAAACAAAGAAATCTTAGCAAAGAGAATGTCACACTTCAGTTTTCACATAAATATGTTTATGCTTGATCCTTTATGCTTTTACTACTCTCAATAGCACAATTATTGGTAAAGTAAAAGAAGTCTCTTCCAATTCAACTTTTAAGCGGATGGCTGATTTTTACAAATCCCGTAAACTAGCAACAATCTTAGTTTTAGTTTCGATTGCTATCGTAAAATAGTGTCATTGCCAATAAAAGTTTCCAAATAATCTTAGTTCTTTTTATCACATTTAGATGATTTGTGAATAAGAGTCATGGAAAAATGTGATTGTTCTGAGAGTGGACATGAAATATTGTTTCTCACATTTTAAAATAGTCTGCCCTCCTGGTTACATTTCTTCTTATGTTACCCTTGTCCTACACATGAATACCCTCATTTTTAGTTTCTGGCCTGTGTGAAGACTGCAAAATTGTGCCAGTTCTACATATGCTTCCTATTTGCCCTTAACTAAAGCTGAAACTGTCTAGTGAGGCAAATTATCATTTTCCTATAGAAGTAAACTCAGTCTTGAGAGGTCAGGTGACTGATTTCCTGTCCTTAAGCGAGGATCACTCATGAACCCCTTGGTCTCAAAATCTAAGTCCTGGAAAGAATTTTAAATGTCCTCTCATGCTATGATGATCTATTTCTGTGTGTAGAGATCTCCAGAGCAGAAGGTCCTGTTCCTCAATTAAAAAGTCTTTAAGTTCACTTATTGTGAATTGGGTCATTTTCTGTCATGTTTTTTTCTCTGGTCTAGAGGCTGTTTTCTTTCTAGTTTCCTGCAATAGCACTTGAGTTGTCACCAAGGATTCAGCGCTGCGTGCGCCAGTTATCTGGGGCACAATTTGAGAAGTAAAATTTCCCTCTATTGATTGACCTGGATGATAGAATGATATGGAAGCTCTTTTTTTCTGTCGGAAGGAAAAGGCCACCTGCAGAGCTGCCGCTATTACAGTAACTTTTAAAATACTGTGACCTACGAGTCAGTTATTCACCAATAGTTGATTTGCAAGGTTAGATAACTCACCTGACTTTCAGAAATAACTGACTGCTAAAGAACAGTTTGAAATATGGAACAGGAAAATAAAGTACGTATTCTCTTATTCTGTTAGTTATTAGGTGTATGACCCCAGAATTAATACTCACGAGTTAAAAAATGCTGTGGTTTAATGCTTGCTGGCTTCTTTTAGAGACATACTGTTTTCATCTTACTATATTGCCAGTATCGGCCATTTTTTTTTTGTAAAGATTTTTTATTTATACATACAAGCTGGGGTACAGGCCAGAGGCATGGGGCGGTGAGAGGTTTCACCAGAGACAGAGCGGGGAGCAGAACAGGCAGATCAGAAATACACTGCTGAGGGGAGCAGCGGGCGAGGCAGGAGAGGTCTGCCGGGCCATGTGGGATTCTCCCAGCTGGGGGTCGAACTCACGTCACCGTCACCGCTGCCGACAACTCCACAGCGCAGCGCTTAACCGCTGCGCCACCGGGGAGGCCCAGTATTGGCCATTTTTAAAGCATCCATCTCCCATGCATAGGCTTTGCCCCTTCCTGTCACCATGTCAGGGGTGATTTTGGTGAAGGAAGATTATGAACATAATGAGTGTTGGTGAGGCAGATTTCGTACTTAGCACACCCCCAGCAATTCCAGACCCATGTGCCAAATTGTGGGTTATCCACTACCAGACTCAGTATTTTCTTTTTAAAGAATTCTATTTTTTTAAAGATTTACTTATTTATGCATACAAGAGCTAGAATGTAGGCCAGAGGTGTTGGGGAGTGAAAGGATTCACCAGAGACAGCAGACTCTATTTTCTAACTGCAACACAGTTAACAAAAAACATGGTGTAAATTTAAAGTGTGTAATGTGTTGGTTTAATACATTTATATATTACAATATGATTATTAGAGTAGCATTAGCTAACACTTTTACCATGTCTCCTAATTATCATTTCATTTTTGTGCTGAGAATATTTAAAATCTAGTCTTAGTAATTTTGAAGTTCAAAGTACAGTATTCTTGATTATAATCACTATGTTGTACACTAGCTCTCCAGAACTTATTTATCTACTAGTTGCCAGCTTCTACCCTTGACCAACATCTCCCCAGTTTCTCAATCCCCCAACTCCAGTTAAATATCATTATACTCCCTGCTTTTACAAGTTTAATTTTTCTAGCTTCCACAAATAAGTGAAGTCATACATATTTTGTCTTTGTATTATTTCATTTAGTATGTCTTCAAAGTTCACTCATGTTATCACAATAGCAGAATTTCCTTCTTTCTCATAGCAAAATATAGTCTATGGATATATTCCAATAGTATCCAAGGGAATATCTAATATATAATGGGATACACACACACACACACACACACACACATCCTCTTTCTGCATTCACCCATTGACAGAGAGTTTATTTCCACATCTTGACTATGTAGCA
The DNA here is from genome assembly GCA_004024925.1 of Scalopus aquaticus. Taxonomy (NCBI): domain Eukaryota; kingdom Metazoa; phylum Chordata; class Mammalia; order Eulipotyphla; family Talpidae; genus Scalopus; species Scalopus aquaticus. The sequence continues at coordinate 34,637 of PVIJ01005896.1, read as the reverse complement.
AAAGCAGCAATAAACACCAGTTCAGGATATGTCCACAAGATCCTGATTTCAATCCTTTGGAGGTGTACCAAGGAGTGGGAATGCTAGATTTCATGGAACCTCCAAACTATTTTCCGTAATGACTATAACAATTTATATTCCCACTAGTGGTGTGTAAAGCTTCCCTTCACATCTTCACTGACATTAGTTATCTCTTATTCCTTTGATCACATTCTCTTTGAAATTTACCTTCTGACCCAGCTCAGGGCTCTCCTGACCACAGTCCCTAGGACTTCCTCAGATTTTTATCCAACTTAACCCAAAGTTTACATTTCCTTGTACCCCTATTTGCTGTCTCACTCTAGCTTCAGTTAGCTCATTATGGGGCTTTAAGACATTCTCTAACCTGATTTTCAGGAAGATGCTCTTATTTGTAGCCAAAGAGACCCACTAGGCAAACCACACAGGAGAGAAGGGACTGCTCTCACAGGTGAATGGAAGGAGGGCAATGGGCATGTGGGTTTGTTCATGGAAGTAATTTCAGGAAAGTGCCTACCACCGTTCTCAAGCAGTAAAACTTTGCCTTTTCAATACTAGATGCATGAAAGACAGTTTTGAAATTGCTTCTAGTATCAATAAAACATTTATCAGCCAGTCCTTTCCCTCTGGCAAGCTCCGGAGATCTATCGCCAGCGTGTTTTTGGGGAAATGTGTCTCCTTTGCTCCTAGGCTGACCTACACTCAATTATCTCAGATGCACAGCGCTGGTCACCACCCCCAACCCTGCTGTGACCACGGGCTCACTTCCTGCTAGTCATCACCTCCTGGGTGCACAGCATTGGCTTAGGCAGCAGCTCCTGCAAAGCATGATTTAAGATGAGCAAATGGGCATTTCCTGTCCCCTCTGTTTCTTCCTCTCCCTGGAACCACTTTAAAGGCGCTGCATGCAGCTTCTCCATCGGTGTGAGCGACAGATGTGCTTTCTTACAACCCCAGGTGTCCAGCAGGTGGCTACACACTCACCGGCACATATGCCAGTGACAAATGTTCTCTCATAGTCTAAATCCCAGGGGAGAAATAAGAAATGGGCCCCTAATGTATCACAGATCTCTTCATTACTGTATCTTCAGCTACACAAAGGCCCAGAAAAAGCTTTAACATCCCATGCACAGTGGCACAACTAGACCCTTGCACATGATTGAATCCTCTTTGGCAGGGAATGTCCTGAGAGAGAGGGTAACATATTGTCAACAATCCCAGATCAGAATTCTGCTCCTTATTATCTGTGTGATGATGGCCTCATTTCCTTATCTACAAAATGGAAAGGGGGCCTCCCTGGTGGCACAAGGGGTTAAGTCTCAGCACTTACAAGCAATCGACAGTCACTGCAGCTCAAGTTCAATCCCTGGCCAGGGATCTGACCCACATGGAGTAGCAGGCCTCTCCTGTCTCACCCGCTGCTCCCCTCAGCAGTATATTTCAGTCAACCTGCCTGTTCTGCTCCCCAATCTGTCTCTGGTAAATCCTCTCACCCCCACACCTCTGGCCTACACCCCAGTTCTTGTATGCACAAATAAATAAATCTTCAAAAAAAAATAAAATCTCAATACAAATAAAATCTCAATCTCAATAAATAAAATCATGTATTGCGATTTTATTTATTTTATACACTCTATCTCTTAGAATGGTTATGAAAATTATACTAGTTGATAAATGTGAAGTTCTTAGGCCACCTTGTTCAAGGAAGACTTAATGCTGAATAGAATTAACTCCTTCAAAAATAACAGAGAAGGTGATGGTGGGAGTAACTTATGTAGTCCTTCTATACATTTACTCACTCAGCACACACTTTTTGAGCAACTGAAAAGTTTTCAGCATAGAGCTTGGTGCTAAAACTGCTCTAGTGATACATCATTTGCAACAAAACGAAGGTTTCTAGACCATTAGTACTGTAATAAAGTCATGTATTGAGTACTTATTGTGTTGCATTCACTGGGACATAGGAAGTCCTGTGCATTATCTCATTTAGTTTAGGCAGAAGAAACAAGAGGTAGCTACCAATGTTATTCCCGTTTTTATGAATGGAAAAACTGAGTTGTAAAAAGGTAACTCACCCAAGGTCACATAGTAATAAGTACTGATCCTGAATCCAGGGTCCGAGTTTTTCTGACGCGGTGCTGTGTTTTTCTGAAGGGATATATGCAGGATGCCTTGGAAGCTCACTGGGGAGAATGTCACTGGTCTTGGAGCTCAAGTAGCCTCCAAACAGGAACCTGGAAGATGAGAAGCAAGTAGGAGAAGGTGAAGGATATTCATAAAAGGGAATAGTCATGAAGTCCTGGAGATGCAAGAGAACATAACATCATTTGCATAAAAAGCTCGTGGACTGGAGTGTAGCAAGTAAAGAATATAGTTGAGAAATGAAGCAGTAGGAAAGGCCTTTCCCTGAAGACGAGGAAGTCTGGTCTTCATCCCAAAGCAAGGGAGAAATATCATCCTTAGAAATAAGGAATGACATGAGCACATAGGATCATTGAGAATGCAGGTTGAAAAATGGAATGGAGGGCCTCCCTGGTGGCGCAATGGGTTAAATATCAGCCTATGAAGCTGTCCACAGCCACTGCAGAACGAGTTCGACTCCCGGCCAGGGAGCTTCCCATCTGGCACAGCCTGTCTCGCCCACTAGGCCCCTCAGCAGTGTTCTTCAGTCAATCTACCTGTTCTGCTCCCAATCTGTCTCTGGTGAATCCTCTCACCACCCCATGCCTCTGGCCTATATCCCAGCTCGTATGCTTAAATAAATAAATCTTTTTAAAAATGGAATGAAATGAAAGAAAGAAAACCTGGGTGTTGGAGAGCAACTAGGAGGCCATAGGTAATTTTTTTTTTAAGTCACATGCATATTTGGTATCCTTTGGCACACCAAGGTCTTCATTTCTGGGGCAGAGTTACAGGGGAGGGCCAGCCCTCAGGAAGTGGCCCGGGGAGTGGCAAATAGGCACCTTCAGCTACACAATCCCAGGATCCTGGATTTTGTATTATTTGACAGGCCACGTAAACTTAAGGACACCTTCCCTGTCGCAGCCAGACCCATAGGCTTTATAACCTCCTGCTGAACCTGTTAGCATTAGACTAAGGGGTACCCAGGATGCCCACTTGCACACTCTAAAGGTATCCAGTCATCCATGTGCACAAAGGCAAAGCAGACTCCTAGTGTTTAATCGGATTAGTGTGCATAAAGAGAGAAGAAAGGATAACACTTTCCGAATAAAACTATATAGTAGGTGTGGAAGCATAGTAGATAGGAGAGAATGGGAAGTGAGTAAAGATACTAAGTGTATTCTCATAACAGCCACAGTGGCTGGTGACAGCCTGTTAGCAATGAGACTTTAACCCCTGTGTGCCACCAAGGAGGCCCAATTGTTTTTTCATTTTAAAAAACTTACTTTAAGTTTCTCTTCTTGTCCATTTATGAAAACAAAGTGAGTCTAATTTCTTATTTAACCACATTTAAATATAGCCTTATCAACCCCCACCCCAACAATGGAGTGGGGAGCAAGTGTTGGAATCACAGAATATGTTTATGGTTTAGCATATTCATATGTTTATTTCAGCAAGAAAGGCTTCCACATTCATGGTGGAAGTGATCAGCCTTAGGGCCTGATTCCTATAGCAACCTTATCAAATCCCTTTATCTATCCAAGCTTCCCAAACCTTCCTGCTGGGCTAAGAATAGGGGCTTAGATTTTAACCTTACTAAATGAAACACAGAAACCAGAGGTGGAGATTTGGAGAATTGTCAGTCCTTACAAATTAACCCAACCACACCTTATAAGTGATAGCATCCACAATATATACGACTCCACAAAGTATTCAATCGCCCCAAAGAACACTATATATAGATACTCCTTGTGTAACAGGGTGGTCCCCAGGAAAAAGGGTGTGTCCCAGGTTCCCGTCCACCCAAGGTAGGGTGGAACTGAGCAGGATATAAGAAGCTGGAGAAGAGGGACACACACACAGACGAGACAGAACAGAAGACAGGAGGAGATGGAAGCAGGATGGAAAGCCAGAAGAGGCCCTAGGAGCAGAGAGACTTGTAAAGAAGCTGCACTGGCCTGGACTGATTGAAAGAGATGTGGGTGAGAGACCCATGGGAAAGTTAATGATGGTTATGTTGATTTTGGTTTTGATTTTATTCTGTTCCTCTCAGAATTGTCTGGCTGTTACTGACCGTTGTGTGTGGGTCCCTGCCAAAAGCTGTTCTAGACTTGTGGCAGGTTTTCGAGACTTGCTTTGGGCCAATCCCATTTGAGTGGACTTTTACCCACAAGGAGTTGGATAACATTGGCACATGGAGTTGGATAACATTGGGTGCTTGACTTAGAAAATATATTCTTTGTCTTTTCTGTCTTTTCTAATTGTATTAAAGTCTGTTTGCACAAAAAGTCCTCTATGCTTTGTATTGATGTGGCAGATGGCAGAATCCATTTAGAACAGGACAGGTCTGGGGTTTCGGGGGTGCCCCCCTCCCTGCCCTGTAACATTGCTCAGACAAAATGCAGATCTTGCCCTAAAACCGCCCACCTGCGTCTGTGCATGCGTTCATTTTTTCCGATAAATCTGTCCTTTCAAAATTCAACTCTTTGTCTGCCTATATCTATGCAACTTTTTTTCCTTGATAAACTTGATATGCTTTAAATAAACTCACTATGTGCTGCTGAATGAGAAACTGCAGAAATCATTCTCAGAGGAAAACCAAGAACCCCACTCACTAAACCCCAACACAAGATTAGAAGATTAGACAAATTCTTTAAACAGCCAAAGTCAAGTCCCCTGCAGTCTCTGGGGAGCCCAGAGGCTATTTTTCCAGCACCAACCAATTCTTTGACATGTTTATTTGCAGTTGGAGTTCACACCAAAGTAGGAGGTAATCTTGTGACTACAAAGGACACCCACTCCCTTTACATAAAAGCCTATCTCCACATTAAAAGAAGTACCTAAAACAAACAGCAAAAATCTTGGCTTAAGAAATAACTGAAACAAAACTTTCATAATTGGAGCTAGGCTGGAGATAAGAATTTCTTTTGAAATCTCTGAAAGTGGACAAAAATGATGTGATCGTATGAACAGACTTACCTACAAGTCTAGCCAGGAAACAAAAATAGAAAGAAGCTGATTTCTTTAACCTTAGCTCTGGGCAAAGACACAGAGATTTTAATTTATTTTTTCCCTCTTCTACTGCTTCCAGCCTTAAATGTATCCATACTGATGACTCTCATTACAGCTCCCATGGATGCAGTACAGGGCATTAAGGGGAAAATGGTGTCTTCCACAAAGGTGGTTTTGAGTCAGTATGAGTCTGTGTCTAGGATAATCATGTCTGACTTTCTTTAAACAGAGTCTAGGGAGCAGTATTGAAGAAATAAAATTGACTTTCAGAAACAAGAGCCAGGCTTTCATTTATTTGAAAGAGGAAAGTTATGCCCAAAGGAAAAACAAAAAAAGCAACAAGGCTTATTATATATTAGCAAAAAATAAATAAATAAATACAAGGAAAGGGATTTTTTGGTCATTATTTGTCATGTAAAATGGCAAGATAATGAACCAACAGGAACTGACCTTTTTACTGAAATAGAAGAGCTGCCATTTAGATTTGTTTCAGAGTCTGGAACTACATCCTACTCATCTTTATGTCTCCCCCACGGCAAACACAACAATTTGTTAGCAGTGGGTATCCAGTAATACCTGTTGGCTATTAGATGGATGAGGGCATGGGTTGGTTGGTGGATTTAAATTCAACAAATTCCTCTCTTTTCTTCTCTGATATTACGGCAGCTTTTTCTCCTTCTCCTGGTCTCTTTCCCATGATGTCTAACCCTGACTCTGTCCTCAATATCCTTTGAACTAGAAGTGTTGGGGGGAGAGGATGTCCTGAATGAACTCCACAAACATAGGTTTTATGGTCACACACCCACCCCAGACCAAAGAGATCCAAGGCACCAAGGATTACAAATCCCATAAATGCCATCACCACTGAAGGGAGGATTGCTGGGAACTGAGGGTAGAGTTAAGCAGCCAGGCTCGGTTGTGGGCCTTCGGGGTTATTGGTTTTTTTGCCCGCTTTCAGCATGTTATTGTGGTCCCAGCTCAGTGGAACATATAGGATGCATTCACCAATTTATCTCTCTCTTTCTCCCTGGGTCATTTTCAATAAATATTTACATTGCTGGATAGGTGGATGTAAACAAATTAACCATTTAAATTCTGCCTTTGAAAACAAATTCTTTTTTAAGTAATGAATTTAGAAAAGAAGATAAATGTTTGCCAAAATTATTAAATGTCTTGAGATACCTATATTCGCCTAAGACACCTCCTTTGTACTTAAAATTGAAGCCTGAATTTAGTTTTTAGTCCAATGAAATCATCTGCCATAGCTTTAAAAAAAAATACATGGCACCCAATTTTCCTATCTCTATAGTTTTTTCTTTTCTTCTTTTATTCAAAATGGTATATTTTTAAAGCCTGCAACTTAATGAATATATAATTATCTCGAAATTATAATGTGATTTACTTTTTATGGTTTGGAACACTTGCTTCTATTAGGTTTCTATCTCTCCCTATGTGAACAACCAGATGCATTGTGACAGATTTGTTTCAAAGCGGAGAGAATATCAGTAGTCATTTAAAGCATCTTTATTTCCCACAGGCCATCTCAGAAAGGATCTCTTTATCAGTTCCTTCTTTCAAAAGTTTTAAGAGCACAACTGTAAAAAATACACAGTACAGTTTTCTATCTGAGATTAAGAGAAGGCAGGCAAAGGTTAACAAAAATGGAAAGAAATTTAACTCATTCAATTTTATTGAAAGCAATTTCCAAGTAGCTTATCTGTTATGAAGATAACTTCATCCAAGCATTTATTTAATAGTTAATTAGCAGCATCTCTTAAAAGATTTCTGAGGCTAGGAAACACAGCCATAATCCTAGCTAATAATACCAAACTGATGAGCAAAGACACAGCACCTATGTTTTCAGCTGATGATGTGGCAAAGATCATGAAATTCTGCAAAACTCAATCTAAAGTGAGTTATAAATCGCACAAATACCAGCTAATGGATAATGAGATTCTATTCTAATGTTGATAATGTGCAATGTAAGTGTTTCCTGTTTCTTAAATAGGATATCTTTGACCATTTAAACAAATCTTTAGCACCAAGCATCCACCGGCGTGAGTATATTAAAAAAGCCATTTTGTGTATGCCGCTTGGAGGTAATGAGAAAGTGCTTCTCGATGGGACACGCATAAGAGGAGACATCAATGTCTTATTAATAGGTAAGAACACGCTGAGTTAATAGTGCATTGATAACTTATTTTTATAGTCCCCTCCTCACCACGCTTGTGTGATTCAGTGATGTAATAATATTAGCAAGAAAACAAAAAGCCAAACTAGTACAATTACCATGTCATCATTTTCTTGTATAAAAAATGTGCTTGTCTTTTATTGGAAACATGTTTTATCCTTGAGAATATCATTTGACCTTTTTTACAAATATCTTGTATCCAATGCATCAACCCCAAACCCAAATACCCCTACATATTTCCTACTACCCCCCTTTTATTTAGTCTTAAGTTCCAACTACTCAAAAAAACCAACAAACATCCTTAAAAAACTGACTACTGAGGCCTCCCTGATGGCACAATGGGTTGTCTCAGCACTATGAAGCTATCAGCAGCCACTGCAACATGAGTTCGATCCCCAGCCAGGGAGCTTCCCACATCGCGCAGCAGACCTCTCCTGCCTTGCCCACTGCTCCCCTCAGCAGTGTACTTCAGTAGAACTGCCTGCTCCACACTCTGTCTCTGGTGAATCCTCTCTCTCTCTCACACACACACACACACACACACACACACACACACCCAAACCTCTGGCCTACACCTCAGTTCTTGTATGCATAAATAAATAAATCTTTAAAAAAAAAAAAAACCTGACTATTGTCTCAATCCCCCTCTAACGTGGGCTGTTCTCCACCTTTTATCCTTGAGATGTGGGTGAGAGACTGTGGGGAGGTTAACAATGGCAGCTTTGATGTTTTTATTTTGCTCTTTTCCCTCCAGACTTGTCTGGCTCCTTCGGCCCCTTTCCAATGGGTTCCCAAGACTAGGAGTTTAGTTTCCAACACTTCCCTTGAATAGAGAGTCATTTCAAGAACTCATTAGAAAATAGTCCTAAACAATATATGCTTCCAGGTATTCCTCAATAGCTCCTCTATTCAATGCCGTAACTTACTTGGATCTCCACCTAATGTTCATCTGCAAGATACTTAATTCCCCTATCCCAAGATGGGATATTGAAAGAGAGGCCTCTCCAAGATGTTGAGAACAAGCTTTCTCAAGGCAGGTCCCTTTGGCATGTGGATTATTTCAAAATGAGGTCAATCAGGGTGCTGGGCTGACAAGAAACTTCTACCCCTTAATTATCTAGAAGAATGAAAATTGGGATTATTACCACGATTAGGGAATTTTACCCAAAATAGCCTTTCCATTAGAGAAGCATATCTATACGGCAAGATAAACGTAATTATAGTGCATCTGGGCTCCGTTACGTAGTCACCTTCTCCTTATCATCTCCTTATCATTTATAAGTGAGTCCTCCTCACCCCCTGTTGAAGCCCCAGGCCCCTATTCCATTCCTTCATTCAGCATATGTATAACTTCACTGTGCGTCACTGGCAAATGGGGCAAAAGAATCCACATGTATGTGGACTCACCATAGTTACTTAATCTAATTTAGGTAATAGGAGAGGGGGATTTCTTTTTCGTTCTACAAAAGTCACCCAGCCACTCTCTTTAAATAACCTTATTTAAAGGCAAATCCCTTGTCTAACATTTGTTAAAATCTTCTGGTTTTCTTTTTTTTTTTTTTAAAGATTTATTTATTTATGCGTACAAGCTGGGGTGTAGGCCAGAGGTGTGGGGGTGGGGGGGGGTGAGAGGATTCACCAGAGACAGAGTAGGGAGCAGAACAGGCAGATCAGCTGAAGTACACTGCTGAGGGGAGCAGCGGGCGAGGCAGGAGAGGTCTGCTGTGCCATGTGAGAATCTCCCTGGCCAGGTATTGAACTCATGCTGCAGTGGCTCTGAATAGCTTCATAGTGCTGCATTTAACCCATTGCACCACCAGGGAGGCCCTCTTCTGGTTTTCTTTATTGCCTCTAAGCTTGAAGAAAATCAAGACTTTTTTTTGGTTGCTGTATTCCCAGTGCTTAGGACGGAACCTGGCATTTATTGTAGAAGGTGCTCGATAATGCTTTTGCATAGAGCAATCGTAAATCACAGCATTTCCTTAGACTGACATTGTGACCAGTCCACTTTCTCTTTCTTGAGTCTTTATGTGTCACTCACTTTCCCCTACCCTTTTAGGTCTAACTCAATATCCAGTATTGTTCCACAGGGAAGTAAGTTTTACAGCCAGGAATGGTCCTCACACCCTCACTCGTATCCTCCCAAAATGCCTTGATGCCTCAGTTGAGGAGGGTAGTCAGAACTTGGGCCCACCAACAGCTATGAAATTTGAGCCAAGTTTGCACAAAATTAAATTATAATTTCAAACAATAAATAATATAAACTATGTGAGAAAATGAATTGAAAATTATAGAGAAGTGTTGCCTTTTTCCTCTAAGCTTATGGTTTTTCCAAACTTCATGAGGATTTAGAATTTAGGAAAATGCATTTTTGCTTATCCCTGACATTTTATGTCAAACAGAAAGACTGCCATTCTGAGAAGAGGAAAAACGGCCCAATTATGTTTGAAAGGCAAGTGAAAAATGTGCCCTGAATGATATTTAGTCCTAACTAGTTAATAATAATGATCCAAATTAGTCATTGTCTCTGCTTTAAAGCTTCATTCTAAAAAAGAAATTCTTGGAAATGTTATTTTTTACCATGGCTTTGATTGTGCTAATCTAGTCGATTCAATTCCACAAATTAAGTGGAACTTACTGAGAACTCGGCCAGCACTTGGGCAGGAGGGAAGTAAGGTGAAGAGGTGAAAGGGAGGCTAGGAGCATTGTAAAAATGAGTAAGAACCTCAAGAATCCTAAACCTAGTCTATTACCATGTGTTCTAGAACATTTTAATGCAGATTCCCCTATTTTCCAGGAGCCTCTCTTCACTTTGTATTTTCAGTATTCAAAATGGAGACGAGGTCGGAGAAACCCCCCTGCAATCACAGAGCCCTGCTCTGCCCAGACAGGCTCGCCCAGCCCCTCAAACTGCTGCAGTTCTGCCTTTCCGGGTTGCCTTCTCTAAAGGAAAATTAGCAGAGCATCTGTTGCATTAAGCTCAGAAACAAAAACATCCTCTGTTGCGTTAGGAGATAACATCCACAGAAGGCTGGAAATTAAAACAAAACAGAGGACTCCAGATTGTTCAAATTAGCCTACATTAGAGCTAGAGGAACAGCCAGTCATTACTGTTAAATTAGACTGCGGCGGCTGCTGATTTGAAGGGACGGATGACTAAATGACAAGTGTTAATAAACCTGGAAGAAGGTGCAAAGTAAGCCACAGGGAATCAAGGAATGCAGAGCAGATGGACAGTGGATTTGAACAGAAGGAGAAAAATGGAATTTTTAGGTTGAGTTTTTAAAAATGTTATAATAACCATATTTCTATTGATGTTCTTTTCCGTTTACAGTAAAAAAAAATGAATAAGGGATGCTGATAAAATGATACAGGTGAGAATCTGATGGGTGAGATCATTGAGTGTTTTCCATGAATCTCAGAAAGTATTGCATCACCTTATGTTGAGTAACAGGTTGAGGCATTTTATTAGACCCCCCAAATGCAGGCCAATGCAATTCATCAATTAACATTGCATATTTCTAGTATGTTGTGATACAAAATAACTATTGATTTGTTGCCCTTTGGAAATGAATTAATCTAGATGACAAACCCTGCCATTTTAAGAATCAAAACTTTTCAATTTGAAGCTATTAGTTGAATGAATGTACAATAAATAAAAGAACAGAGGGAGTGGATCATGCAATTGTTTTCAGCAATAGACATTGCAAATAATTTTGTGGTGAATTTGTAAACATAAGTTACACTGCAGTACCATCATACAAGACACTCTTGACAGCTAATGTGTGAATTGGGACCACGCTTCGCCTGTGAATCACAACAATGTTAGAGGCAGGGCAGAATCAGCCAACCAAGAGACCACCACTGGTGTCCTTGAGGTGCCCACTGAAAGAGCACCCTAACATATAAGCAATCAAACCCCACGATTGGTTTAAAAAAAACTACTACAAAGGTATCTTGGAAGAAGCTTGGAATTTTAACTTTTGCACAGCTTTAGTAATATTTGATATTTTTTCCTTTGGGGAGCTCTCATGAACGCAAGTCTAGGGAAACAGTGAAATGTAAAAATTACATGAGATCCTGATGCAACACTGGTCGCAGAGAACACAGAACAGCCCCAACATATCAGCAACACCTGCTGGCAAGTGTGGGAGAAAGCAGACCCTCTCAACAGATGCTCTGCTAATTTTCCTATAGACACTAGGTGGCAGCCCCAGTAATGACCCTTCATGAAAGGACACCTTTATGACAGTTGTGTTTTGGCTCACCACAGCATCACAGCTTGGCCCCCTGACATAGCTGCTCCCCCATACTCTGAGGACACTGGCAGCACTAGAGGTCTTTAGACCATTGCTCAATAAAGACAGACAGAGCCTAGCATGTTAGACTCGGGGCTAACCTGTAGTGACTCAGTGACAGACAAGGCCCACTCAGTGTCTGCCTTCATGAGACTTATCTTCCAGAAGAGACTTGGCAGATATATTCAATTTCATGGGTTGTTATAGTAAAGTCCCTCAAACTGAGTGGTTCAAACAATAGAAATGTATTGCCTCACTTCCAGAGGCTAGAAGTCCAAGATCAAGGTGCTGGCTGTTGGTTTCTTCTGAACTGGGCTTCTTAACCAGGTGATTAACTGCAATCCTTAGTGTTCACTGGTGTATGAAAGTCTTACACCTTCACCTTTACATAACATTCTCTTTGTGTTCATATTTTGCCTTTTTATGAGGACACCAGTCTGAGTGAATTGTGGACTCACTTTACTCCAGTATGAAATCATCTTAACTAATTATATCCTCAAGGATCCTATTTCCAAATAAGGTCCCACTCTGAGCTACTTTTGGGTATTAGGACATAGGAATTTGTGGAGACACAATCCAACACACAACAGCAGGAGAAACTGGTGGGAACGAGAGCAGGAAAGGGAGCATAGCGGATGCCATATGTAGCAGAACACATGTGAGAAAAACCCTAAAATTCTCAGAACTCTTAAGAGGTGAGGAGTCCCACAGAGCAAATGGAAGTAAAAGACAGAAAAATACTATTTATTACTCTTTTTCAACCTTTTTCCCAAGCATTCTGGAAACATAATTGACATATGATATTATGTAGTTTAAGACATACAACATGACGATACAGTTACCACGTAGGGTAGGAATGGGGTTAGTTAACACCTCCATCACCTCACGTAATTACCTTTTGTGTTCATGGTTGCTATACTTAGCAAATGTCAAGTATGTAACAATATTTTAAATGTAGTCATCATATTGTACATTAGATCCCCAGAATTTACTCATCTTAAAGTTGGAAGTTATAATCACACAAAGTTGATTAAGGACAACTTACATGCAACTTTCCTTGGTACTAGAGTTGGTGGAGGGTACTTTGGGTTGAGGTAGGATCCTTACCTCCCACCCTGACACTTTCTTATACCCCACTGAAGCTTAATTTTTAAAGAGTTGGAGTTTGTGTAAAACTACTTACATCGGGAGTCTCAAGGCTATGTATGTATTTGTCTTTGTGTTATTAAGATGAATATGTTTGTTTATGGTTCACTGGTATAGATTAATATAGATGACAGAAACCATGGGGCATCTGGCTCTCTTCCCAGTGCAAGACAACTATCAGTAAAGCACCTAAGATGGCTTCATTACAAGATGGAGTCACTTTGGTTTTCCTACAGAGAATCCATTTCTGGGCATTTGATTCTGTTTGATTCTGTTTGATTCATTTTGATGCCTGTATTTATGCCAATCCCATATTGTCTTGATTGCTATATCTGTCATATGGTTTGAAATCAGGAAGTATGCTAATTTCAGTTTTTTTGTTCCTTTCTAAGGGTTCGTTTCACTATTTGGAGTTTTTCATGCTCCATATGAATTTCAGAATTGTTCTGTTACTGTGAAAAATGCCATTAAATTTTGATAAGGACTGAATTGGGTTGCAGATAATTTTCGGCAGTATAGACATTTAATAATATTAATTCTTCTGATCTACTAACATAGGATAATTTTCTACTTATTTGTATCGTCTTCAATTTCTTTCACAAAATCTTATAGTTTTTAGTAATAGGTCTTTTCTTTACCTACTAGGCTAAATTTATTCCTAAATATTTTATTGTGTTTTATGTTATTGCAAATGGGATTAATTTCTTTTCCTAATATTTAGTTATTAGTATATAGAAATTCAACTGGTTCCTGTATATTAATTTTATATCCTGCAACTTTTCTGAATTTATTAGTTCAAACAATATTTTGGCAGCGTCTTTAAAATTACTACAAAGAAAATCATATCATCTGCAAACAAACAATTTTACCTCCGCCTTCTGATTTTGATGCTTTTTATTTATTTCTCTTGCTTGATTGCTCTGACTAGGACTTCCACTAGTATGTTGAATTGTATCTGACTTCTGATCTAGAGGAAATGCTTTTAACCTTTCATTTTTTAGTGTGATCTAGCAGTGGGATTCTCATACATGACCTTTATTATGTGAAGGTTACTCTTAATGAGACCTCAATTATACTACCCAGGTTAGAGAAACATGTATCATATGCTATTCTGTTTGCTTACAGTTCTTTAATGTTTAGGTCTCTGAACAATTTTAAATTCATTGCAGTATAAGGGATAAATATAAAAAATAATTTTTCCTACCCTGATATTCAGTTATTCCAATAATCTTCATTTGGCAATGACTTGAGGATATTTTTAATGAATTTATATTACACTATATAGTCAAAGAAGAAAGAATTCTCAAATTCAGTACATTCAGGCCTATCCATCCAAATCTTCCCTTCTACTTCAGGATCTTAAGAAATATGAGACAGGAAGTACCACTTTAACGGAACTGAGTTGGTGTCCAATACTTCCAGTGTATACCTGTGATGAAGCAGGGTTGGGGCAATGTGGGAGTCCCAACTAGAGCTGCACCAAAAACCTAAAACAATACCACTCTCTAGCCAGATGCAACACATGGCAATGCAGCGATATGCACCTTAATTTGTTTTTTTTTTTTTTGAAGTTGAAAATTTTTTGTTTACTTATTAATTCATTTGTTTTAATTAAGGTAACATTAGTTTGCCATATTACATAAGCTTCGACATACAATTTTTCACCTGCACTACTCCATAGAACACACCAGGCCCACCACCAAGTGTGATCTTGACCTTTAGATGTGCATGCAGAGGGGAGAAAGATCTAGCAGATCCCCAGCCAAGTGCATGGGAAAAGCTCAGACCTGGAGGCAGGGAGGCAGAGAGGCAAGCTGAGGGAGGAATTAGCAGTGGTCATAGTGCTTCTGTTTGGTCTTACATTAATTTTCTTTTTTATGAACAATGGAATAGAGTCCCCTGAGCAATTTATTTTCTTTCAGCTCAGTATTACAATGTTTTGGCTTTCATTACTTTCTAATATATTCCAGATATGATAGAACAGTTTCATGTAAATGTATACATATTTATAAATTCAGGTGACTTTAGTCCTCCAGGTAACTATTAAATTGTCAAATTCTATTTTCTATTCTGCTATAACTTTCATTGCTAATGTATCAAAGATGCATAAACATACATATTACATTTAGTTAAAATTATTTAGCTAAAACAACTAGGAAGATGTTATATTTGTCCATTTATTATTGCCCTCTTTTACTTTTCATTTTAGGCATTTATAATGTTCTTAAATTTTCTGCATCCTGAGTTAATTCTCAATATTTGCACATATAAACACAGAAAGAAGCTTTCATTATCATGAATATTTTAGCGTTACGGCATTCACGTACAAATAATAATTCTTGCATATTTGTTTCATATACACAATTAGGAGAACTTATAACCTTTGTTAAGTTTTTGTACAGTCCTTTGAATTTTTCAATAATAGATTCATAAAGCCTACAAAAAGCAAATCTTTCTTCTTTATTTCCCTTATTTTTTCCCTTCTAACTATTGATAGAAATTCTTTTAGTGGCAACTGAGGCTTTTTTTTCTGCCTAATCAGACTACCTCAGATGCTAAATTAGCAATTTGTTTCTTTTCTACAAATCTTAACCTTTTTGTTTGCTTCTTTCTTAAAGATTTATTTATTTATGCATACAAGCTGGGGTGTAGGTCAGAGGTGTTGGGGGGTGGTGGTGAGAGGATTCACCAGAGACAGAGTGGGGAGCAGAACAGACGGATTAGCTGAAGTACACTGCTGAGGGGAGCAGCGGGCAAGGCAGGAGAGGTCTGCTGTGCCATTTGGAATCTCCCTGACCAGGGATCAAACTCGTGCTGCAGTGGCTGCAGATAGCTTCATAGGCTGAGACTTAACCTATTGCGCCACCAGGGAGGCCGTTTGCTTTTTTTTCATTTGTCTTTTAAGCTTGCTTTTAATGGCATTGATCCATGATGGATTTTAGATCTTGTTGAAAGCAGTCACATCAACAGACGTAGTTCTCAAAGGCAGAGACCTGCTGCTCCAGCACATCTCCTCCTCCTTTACCATCCTTGCCCACACCCTGTGCCTGAAGTCCTGTAATTCCATATCCCACTGTAACTAGTTTAGAAGAGCCTCACACCAAGCCATCTGCTCGAATGCTTCTGACACACTCTTTTAATTTTCCATTCCTGTTTCCTCCTCCCCAGTTTCACATCTAATAAGGTGGAAGACTTGGCAACAAGCACAAGGTTTTGGTGGTTTTTGATTCATATTGTACGAGACTTGCTTCTCTTAGCTTCCTTGCTGCTTGCTTTGCCCTCATCGAACCCAAAGAGATCAATGAGCCATCATCATCTTTACTACCTGGAGCTCCTCACCAGGTGGCAATTTGGCATTAGCGGGGCCATGCTCGCCCAGGTCTTTCTTCTCTCCTGGTGGACTGGCCTTTTCCTTTTCCTATCTGTGGCACAAGTAGGACCTGGTACAAACTGGCACGTGGTGGGCCAGACGCTGCTTCAAATACCATTGCCTCTGCCTGTGGCAGAGCTCGGACCCCTGCTGGCGCTCTTGTCCACCAGATAATCACTGAGCACCCAGAGGCCTGCAGGGCTTTTACTTCTCTAACACCCATGGTGTTGATGGCCAGAGTTGGTTACCAGTAGAGGAAACAAGGAGCCAACTTACTGTGACAGGGTGATCCTCAGGAAAAGGGGAGGTTCCAGGTTCCCTGCCCCACCCAATGGAGGGTGGAGCTGAGCAGGAGAAGGAAGGAAGCAGGATGGAGAGCCCAAAGTTGACCTAAAGGAGGCAAAAGGGCAGAGAGACATGTGAAGAAGCTGCACTGGCTTCTTGGTCTTGGACTGGTTGAAATAGATGTGGGTGAGAGAGCCGTGGGGAGGTTAGCAGTAGCAACGTTGATTTTGATTTTGATTTGACTCTTTTCCTCCCAGACTTGTCTGATTCTTTCTGACCCTTTTTTTTTTTAAAAAAGATTTATTTTTTATTTTATACATACAAGCTGGGGTACAGGCCAGAGGTGTGGGGTGGCGAGAGGGTTCACCAGAGACAGAGTGGGGAGCAGAACAGGCAGATCAGAAATACACTGCTGAGGGGAGCAGCGGGCAAGGCAGGAGAGGTCTGCCGCGCCATGTGGGATTCTCCCCGGCCGGGCGTCGAACTCGCGTCGCCATTGCCGACAGCTCCACAGCGCAGCGCTTAACCGCTGCGCCACCAGGGAGGCCCACTTTCTGACCCTTTTCTATGGGTCCCCACTTTAGACTTGTGGCAGGCTTTTGAGCCAATCCCATTTGGGTGGACTTTTACCCACAGGGTAAGGGTAACTTTGGGTGCTTCGATTTGAAAACTATATTCTTTATTTTTTCTGCATTGCACACTAATTGTATGAAAGTTTCTTTCCACCAAAGGCCTTACATGTTTTGTCTTGATGAGGCAGAAGGCAGAACCTATTTAGAGTGAGCAGGTTTGGGGGTCCTGGGGTGCCCCTCTCCCTGCCCTGTAGCCTTACCTGTTTTTTAAGATCAAATGTATAGAACACCATGGAATTAAAGTAATAAATGCTAAATAGTGTAAGAGTTTCTAATTCCTTGTAGTGAATTAAAGAAAAATCTCTAAAGAATAACTATTTGGAACATACCTCTGGCATTACCAACTTTTGGAAGCCATTAACTTTTCTTTTTACCTCAAGTTTTCGAGAATACTGCAGCAAGTGGGGTGGTGGGTGGGAAGGAGACAGGCTCTGATAGGCAGGCCTGACTGTGTCCAACAGGAGGCTGCCCTCTCAGACCCTCTACAGCACCTGTCTTTTTCCAAATAGAAAAGGGGACAATCGGGCCTCCCTGGTGGTGCAATGGGTTAAGCGCAGCACTGTGGAGCTGTCAGCAGCTGAGTTCAATGCCCAGCCAGGGAGATTCCCACCTGGCGTGGCAGATCTCTCCTGCCTTGCCCGCTGCTCCCCCCAGCAGTATATTTCATTCAGTCTGCCTGTTCTGCTTCCCACTCCGTCTCTGGCGAATCCTCTCACCGCCCCCCCCCCCCCCCCCT
>PVIJ01005896.1:0-16728 GCA_004024925.1 Scalopus aquaticus | reverse complement strand
ACCAGTTGTAGCAGGTAGAGAGTGAGCATCCCATGCACAGCCACCTCCCAGTGGCCATGTTTCCATCCCCTCCTTGGCCACAGGGGTGTGCACTTGAACCAAATTAAGCCAATCACAATATTTTAGTTCTGGCACGAGAAATTGGCAGATAAGCTAAACCATGGCAATCAAAAGCCTTCTTCACAATGCTTCAAAATGGAGCTGGAGGCTGAAGGCACCAAGTCCTGTTTGTGGCAGAGCAGTTAGGACCTGAAGCTGGCATCAACAGCACCCCAACCCCTGCCACGGACAGAGAGTTGTCTTGACTGAACAAAGCCAGCACACAACTGAAGACGGGCGCTGGTGGGATGCCTGTTTCTGATTCCTGTCATTCCTGGGGCCAGTTTGAGCCCAGCCTTTCCAAGATCAGGACTTGCACGCCAAGAAGGACGTCATTTTGCTTAAGCAAACTTGTAACTTCTTTGCTTGCAACCCTAGGAGTCCTGAGTAACACAGCTAGAGGTCAAGTTCCAACTCAGCTTTTTCTAAGAGAGCTGCTTTTTCTTTTTCCTGAATATTTTATGTGATCAACATTTCATGAGTTACTAGTATGTGCCATGCATGTACTTGAGGAATATGAAGCCTCTCCCTTAACTAGTTTATATAAACTAAGTCTCCATACAACTCTGTCACTGTTTTTTCTGGAACTTCTTTTTCTCTACTCTGAAATTCGATTGGTATTGTTATAAAGTATGGATACGGGTTCAATCAATACTGAGGCAGAATTCGATGTAAAAACAAAGCGGTGATTTGCTAGCTCGAGCTAGGGTCCGAATCAGCCCGGTATACCGACGTAGCGGTCCCGTAGGCAAAATGAGGACCCTAAGTACAGAAATGGGTCAGCTTATAAAGGCATTTTCATGGGCAAACTGAGGATATGGCATGACATAGGGCAGGGGTTACACGTTCTTGAGGGACAGATGGTCAGTGCTGTTATCTCACGAGTTCCTGGAGTTTTATGGATTTCTTGCCTCGGGTAAAGGGGAAGGCCTATCTTTAGGTTTAAAGACACGAATTCCCAGAACCTCTGCCCCAGGCTGAGGAGGTTTTATCTTTAAGTTGCAGGCTTTTCGGCTGCTGGTGTTCATTTCTGGTGCCTGGCGCCTTGCTGTCACTGATATCAGTTTTGATCAGTGGCCATTTTGACATTTTAACATTCTAACTTTTACAGTATGTCTATGACTAAGTAGCAGTGGTGGTGCTGTCTTTAAAAACAGCCACAATTTCATTCTCTTAAGGCCCTGCCAGGTGGCAGTGGTTATATCACAGGCTCTTGAGTCAGAAGTTTCTCATCAAATCTCAGCTGGAGCATTTACTAACTGGGAGCTAAAAGCCAAGTGGTATGACCTGAAGAAAGTGGTCTATATAATTGAGGCTCATTTAATGGGGCATCTTTCTGTGAGCTTCTTGTAGGTTGGTAATGGGGTTCAGGCCACCACTTTGTATGTGGATTATTTTGAGTTGAAGGCAATCAAGATCTAGCTGACTCAAGGGCAATCTTTTAACTCTCCCTTAATTAACTAAAAGAATTTATATAAGGGACCTGGGGACCTGGCCCAGAAAGTGAGTGACTACCGGAGTGAATATTTTACCTGAATGATCTATCTATATGGCAGGGCAAACACCTAATTAGCAAACATCAGCTATTTTTATTGTCTTGTGAATTACCCTCCTCCCCTTTGAAGCCCCAGGCCCCTATTCCGTTCTTTAGCTCAACCTGGCATATAAATCTGCTCTTTGTCCTGCTTACTCTTGAACCTTACATCTTTGTGTTCCTTATGTGGGAAATTAAATTTGTTTTTCTCCTTCCACCTGTTTTATGTCAATTTAACTATTAGGCCAGTGAATAAAACGTAGAAGGCCTGTGTGACCTAGCACACAGCCTATGGATGTCACTAGTCAATGGCTCTTGCAACACTGGCTCGAGAAAGCAGGCCCGTTCTGCCCCTCAGGGCATATTTCTTTAGCTTTTCCTTTTCCCCTGCTCCTTCTTTTCTTGTCATTATAAATGACCTGTAGGGCAAGCAAAATAGGCTTTTGTGCCTTTGGCCTCTGTGTCTATCACCTGTGGCCTTGAATGGAGATACTTGGGAGCGTGGACTCAGGGCAGACAAGCCTGATGGTGGATACCTGGAGTGTGGTGTGGCCATGTGGAAAGGGGCACACCTGAGCCTAAAGACTAAGGCTCTAAGGGCAGCATCATACAGCAAATGGTGTGTTGAAGAACGATGGACAATAGGGGATGGGGGGTGGGGTGCACAATGTCTTTGAGAGGATGAGTGAGGGAGCCCAGAGGAAAGAGCATACAGAGAATCACGGGGCCCAAGGTGCTGTCTTGCTGCTGGCTTGTTTCCTCTGTGTACTATTTTTAAAAACCTGTGGGGATGATGCCAAGGGCTCCAACATTGTCTCTCAAGCTGCCTGAACTGATGGTGAACCTACCCAGCCTAGAATGGTTACAGAACATGACCCAGGAAGCTGTAAACAAGAGAAAGTCTGATAAAGAGACAGCAGCAGTCAAAAGAAGACACAAATTAGGTTTAGATTAAGTTAAAAAAAATGGTAAGTTTCTTGAGATTACTAGGACCTCAAAGAGAAATGTATTCAGTTAATATAAACTGCCTTTTGTATAGTTAGTTACTTATTGTTGGCTTAGGCCCTTTCAAAGGACGTCATGAAAGCTAATTCATAAGCTACTATGGAAGCCAAATTAAATAAGCAAATATTTGTTATACATTGCTGGCAATACGAGCTGCCTTGTTAATTAGAGCTTAATCAGAACCATCTGACAATTTCACATGTTCATTCCATAAGTTATTTAAAAGAAGACGTTTCATAATCTTATCCGCCTTAGTTGTATTAAATCACAGTCATTAAGGTTTATGATGACTGAGTTATTTTCCAGAAAGGAGAAACCTAAATTTATTCACCCAGGAAAGATAAGTCTTTAAGGATCTGGGAAGGATTTTTGTTTCATTTTTTATGAAATGTTCTCAATTTGATGACAAAAGATTAAATCTTACTGTTAGCATGAGAGTAAGAAAACAAGTAAACCCAAAAAGAATGGGTAATATATGCAAATATTTGGAAAAGGAAAGAAAAAAAATCCCAGTTAGCTAAGTCAACATCTTATCTGAACAATACACAGTTGAGGTAGGTAGTGAAAGATGTACGTTTAAGATCCCTTTTTTTAAAAATCCCCTCCTAGTGTTTAGATGTCCTAATGCAGTGGTTGGAAACATGTAAAAAATAAAATCATTTTAAAAGTTTTAAAGGAATATATTGTACTTCTTCCTATTCCTACCCATGGATGCCTTTCCTAAGTCCCTGGGAGATCTGTTTATATGTGCACGTGTGACTAGAAAAGGAAATAGATAAAGGATCTCAAAATGGTCTTTTGGAATTACGACAGCCATCTAAAAGGCTTACTGAAATTCAGAAACTGAAACCTCAAGCCTTAATTCACAGCAAGGTAAAGAGCTGTTAAAAGCTGAGAGGAGGGGCCTCCCTGGTGGCACAAGGGGTAAAGTCTCAGTGCTATCAAGCTATCACCAGCCACTTTGGTTGGCACAGCAGACCTCTCCTATCTTGCCTGCTGCTTCCCTCAGGAGTGTATTTCAATATATCTGCCTGTTGTACTCCCCACTCTGTCCCTGGTGAATCCTCCCACTGTCCCCCCACCTCTGGCCTACACCCCCAGTTCTTGTATGTACAAATAAATAAATCTTAAAAAAAAAAAAAAAAGAGCAGAGATGAGGGAAGTTCTTAGGCCTAAGGCCTAATTCTTGGATTGGCAAGTCAAATAAATATCTTTTTAAAGCAAACTGCCTAGTTTGAAGTAAACTTCAACTAACCTGGAAGTAACCTAAGTCTTTTATAATTTCAGTCAATCTGTGAGTCAGATTCTCTCCTCATTTTCCTATACTTACTGGGGTAATTTATTTTCCATTTGTTGTGAGGGTAGGGGTTTGATTTGGTTTCCTTCTGTACTTACCAGCTGTGGTGGTCAAGAATACTCAGGAGCAGGTTTGCTATGGAGCTGCGCAGATGGGTCTAAAGGGAAGGAGTTCTGGAGCTCTCAGTGGCTTTTAGACTTTTAATGGTCTCTTGTAAAGAGGCAACCAGGTACAGTGCAGGCAACAGGGCCGGGGTGCCGGGAAGCCGGCAGGCCTCCCAGCCCCACCGCAAATCTTTACTCTTCTGGGCTCTCTCTGGTGTCATCTCAGGGTCTCTCTGCTCCACGCTCTGCTCTCTGCTACTGCCTTTGCTGCTGCTCTTCCTTTGCTTATAAGCCCAGTCTCTGGCTCAGGTGCGCCCACTCGCGCATGCCCACACCCTACTCCAGGTGCCCGCCATCAGGCATGCGTGTAGGCCTGCTGAGGGGAGGGCGGAAAAACCTGACAATTCTCTCACTTACTCTACACCACCTTAATGATTTCCATACAGGTTCTGCTTAAGAGGCAGTAGCTGTACCATCTCCCAGTCCCGAGGTACCTGGGCCCTCTGTGTGGTGGCCCACCCTGCCTGAGGCACGGCAAAGTGGAATAAATTCAAGTGATGGTCAGGTTGACCTAATTCTAAACATAGTATTTCTCTTCTGGCAAATAAGGAGTATATCACGTATCACAATGTCTTTTTTGAGAATTGAAGGATACAAAACACATGACACAGAGTTCAGACTTCAGTTCAGTTTCCCAAAAAATATTAGTTCCCTGCTTCCGACCAAGAAGATAATTTCCCTTCTTATCTGGCTGATCTCCAAGATCCCAAAAGTTTATATGCTCTCCATCTCCAGTGGCCTGTTTCCATCTCGCATTGGTTTGAAAGCGGGGTTTAAGTGGCCAGTAATCTATTTTATTTCCACAGTAGCTGCTTCTGGTTGTCTGAGAACTCTGAAGAAAATTTCCTATCAGTAACTGTAGTGAGTTACTGGAATGACTTCATTTCTAATGTAAAATACATCTGAACGTGAGGTAATGTTATAGACTTCTAGTCTAATGTCTTCAGCAGTCAGACGAGTTCAGTGGTGAAATTTTATTTTATATTAAAACCCTAGGTGGCAAAGGACAACTGATTGCCCTTCCCTTAGTCCATGTTCTTATTTAAATATGATTAGTGACACTGACGCTAACCTGAAAGGAGCGCTTTTATTTCCAGAGGTTAAGTAGTGCTAGCTATAGAAATATAGGAATTTTAAGGCCATCTTTGAACCCTAATATTAAATAATACTTAATTTCTCCCTGGTATTTAAGGAAGCAGATTAACATCAATATGTCCATCAATATCACCAGCTACCAACAGGCCCAAAAGTGTTAAAGAAAGAGTGAATGAGTATTCTGCTTCTGGGGAGTGATTTTGACTACGAAATGAATTTTATTCAAAATTCGAAATTTTTAATTTGAAATAAGAATATTAAGTGTCTTTATTAATAAAGCCTCTCTGTGTAAACTTTAAGATGTGAAATAGCTCAAATTTCAAATTTTTCAAGATTCTCATTTTAAAGCTAGTGACTCTCATCAACTCAAAATATGGTTATGCCATAACCATAGGACAAGAGTCACAGTTTCCAGAAAAGTCAAAACTGGTAGGAGCAAATGGTACCACAAACTTAGCTGAAAAAATTCAAATAGAGATTAACAAGTGTAACTGCTCAGCTGTGCTGCAATGGCCAGCATGGAACTATGGAATGATGACTCTATTATGGGAAAAGGCTTTAGGTTATCAAGTTCAATTCCCTCATTTTCAGGGCTGAAACATTTCATTGAATGGATCTATGCTCTGCCTTGAAGCAAAACTGAAATTGTTGAACTCCACCCACTAGAGAAGCCATTAGTTCATGATTACCTAGGACACATGTCATAAATAATCACAGGAACAGGGTCTTTGGAAAAAGTAATCAAAAGAAAGTATCCTGGTGGGAAGATCATGTAGGTACTGGATCAAGACATGTTGAAATGGTTCCATTCCCCTCTTACTTTAAAGATAACTAGGATAGTAGTTCTTACATAATGAAAAAGAGAGAACATTTAAACCAACCACGCATTGCTATGTAAATTGCTTTATGCTTTAGTTATAACCTTTGGAAACAACTACAAAAAGATCTGTACACTATTAAAAAACTTCAAGTCTGGGAGAATTGAAGCTACCAGGAGGGTAAGGAGAGATGGAGAGCAATGTGGAGAGGGCCACAAAAGGCTGTTGTGGAGGACTCTGGGAGCCTTGGTTGTAGGTGTGGTGTGGTAACATACACCTGAAGGTTGTAATCCTTAAGGGCCAAAGACAGCCACTCGCTGCAAGCTGACCTTAGAACTGAGGCATCCTGAGGGGGAGGGGCAAGAACAGGGTGGGGGGAGTGCAATGGACTGTGGAGGAAGACTACACGTGCCTTGGTGATGGGTGAGCTATGGTGACTACACTTGATGGGGAGAGCCTATTCTTCCAAAATGCTAACAACACTGTAAACCAATGAAGCAGTTCATTGGTACTTCAAAAAAAAATTTTAAAAATTTTTTTGTTGATAGTATATATGTGTTCAAACAACTTCTAAAACAAGTTCATGTACCGAAAGGATTATGAAAAACCAAGAGTGGCGAATTTATAAGAGAAAGTCATGTGTCCCCAGAGAAAAAGTTATATTCCTGCCCTTCCTACACTGGACAGAAGCATGGAAATGTTGAGATTCTACACGGAATATTGGTCCCACTGGATTTTTCTAGTAAGTTCTCATTCGTGTGAGACTGCTACAGTTGGCCCCCAAATAAAGGATCAGTAATTTGGAAAGCTATCTCTAGTTGTTACTCTCCTTCTTAAAGACAATATCACTTCCAGAGGCGTCTGAATTGCTTGTCCTCCAAAAAAGAAAAAGAAACATTTTCATCAATTAGACTTTTCCCAAAATAATGATTTATAGTCTATCCAGTTTTTTACAGAGGGGATGCATTTTATTAAAGGATGAAGTGGCTGTAATAAATTTCAGATGAAACCCATGACAATGAATCCTCTTGAATTTTATTTGCTGACCTTATTGTTGAGTTCATCTTCAGAATGCCTGCACCTAAAAGAGGAAAGA
Source organism: Scalopus aquaticus (assembly GCA_004024925.1). Classification (NCBI taxonomy): domain Eukaryota; kingdom Metazoa; phylum Chordata; class Mammalia; order Eulipotyphla; family Talpidae; genus Scalopus; species Scalopus aquaticus. The sequence goes on along the minus strand of PVIJ01005896.1, from coordinate 9,620 downwards.
ACAATTGATGAATTAATTCCTAAATTTAAAACCTGTCATTTAAATGAATCACTATGAAATGGCTTAATTTTTAAATGAAATGCCATCAGCAGTCTCCTGGCATTCCTCCCAGCCAGCAGGCAGAGCCCAGTCCTGGTCTCCGGGAAGAAGCACTGGTCTGTCGGAGTCAAGCTAATTCAGATGCGAAAATATTTGGGTGAGCACACACTTCAGCCTCAGAAAGAAGGCCATTCAGATTTAAGCTGTAAACTAGATCTGGAGGCCCTCTAGTCGGTGAATTAACTGTGAAATGAATAGACTAAGGAAAATGTAAGTGGATTCCTTGCTCTGGGGAATGTGCTTAATGTCTCTTTTCTCTCTTGTTTTATCATTTTCTTTAATTTCTACCAGTTTTTGCTTGTTAACTCAGTCCTACAATAGTGCTGCATTTTCCAAATCTCCAGACGCAATCCCATCCACCCAGCTAGTGACTACCCACTGGTCATTTCCTCCTTAATCACCCCTCCAACTCCCAGACTCAACACCCCCAAATCCACCTCAGATGGCCCAGGAGATCACGCCTGCAAGCATAGTCTCCTTTGAGTTGGCTGACTGGGTGATTTTAGTTAATCTGTCCTTTTTATATTAAATCATAAAATAAGCTGAAAATAGCTGTTTAAAAATAAAACAACCTGTATACACTTTAAGCACTTTTCTAGTAAGCCTGTGTAGTAACTGCTTCATTGCCTTACAGCTAGCCTTAAACAGCTTGATGCTGAGGGAATGTGGCAGCAGTGTATGAGAAGAAAACTATCTGTTTTTGTTTGTTGTCATTGCCCATCTTTTGACTAACTTCACAAATTCAATATCTTCACGCCAGTCTGTCCACTTTTAAAAAATCATAACCTTAACGTATAGTATTGATGGAGGAGATATAACGCAAAATAAGATTAGAACTAGACCCACACAAGGAAGTGGGGGTAGAAGAAATCAACATAACCTTTGGCACCCGGCTCCTGGGCTGCATAGCATGGGTTGGCATAGCGTGGGTTGGCGATAGACAGCAGTATCTAGGGCCAAGGATATGGAGATTGAGCTCATTGTATAATCTCCGGTCTCTTTTCTAATTCTAACTAGCCAGTAAACAGACAGCCATCCTACAGGATGATCCCCCTCCCAACTGAAAGAGGACTATATCCGTACCATCCTGGCAGGAACTCAGGCAGCCATTTTCCTGCCCACCTGTGCCTGTGCAGTTGCTTTCCTTTACCAACTGTCTCTCTGCAGGGCAGCGGCCTGCCTGTCTGCCTGTGACCTGCACCGTGCAGGCCTTTCTTAGCAAACCGGCCCCCTCAGCGGGGCAGCTCTTTCTACCCGCTTGTGTCTGTACAAGTGCCCTTTACTTCCTTGCCCTAATAAACCTGTTTTTTAAGTATAACTGAGTCTCTGTCTCGTGGAGAACCTTGTCACGTGCCGCTGAAGGGAGCTCTGGTGAGATCTTTCCCAGAGTGAACCCAAGGACCCCGCTCTGCTCTCAAATCCTTCGACTTTAGAACGACATCAGTATGTCTCAAAAAATGTTTTTCTTAACAAAATTTACTCTTGCTTTAGCTAAATAAAGTGTTTTTAGTATCAGAGATATTCTACATGGGCATGTTTTTTCTTTAGTCTTGCTAATGATTTTCACACTTTATTTTGAGTGAAAGCCTGACTTTTAGGATTTTATGCCATTTTCTTTGTGAGGGAGAACATTAATCTGCATGTGAAAATTCTGTATCCTATTCTTGGTCTATGTGTGAAAGCTAAGGTGTACTGCTCTGTCCTGCCTTTCAAAATGAAGGTACTTGTGCCGGTCACAGGTCATATCCGCACTCTGAGAGGATGGTGCTTGCATAATTTTCTGCTCCCTTTCAGAAAGCAGCCCAATCCAACGCCTTTTGATGTGGGAAGTACAAAGTCCCCTACCGTCTTGCCGCGAGGCAGTTCTAAGGGGCCGCTCCAGTTCTGGAGCTCCCTGCAGGAAAGCCTGAGGCCTCAGCTCAACCACACCACAGTCTAACCCCACCCTTTGCTGTTCCAACCCCTTTCACTCTGTTGTTCCTAACAGCACTCCCCAATAATTGCAATGCCTAAAAATAAAAGTCAGAGTCAGCTTTGGAAACTGACCTGAGACAGGGTCGTTTCGAAAGCCTATTGCCATTTTAGAAACCTGCTGAGGCAAGATTTTAGACCCTGCCTGAGATTTAGTTACTGCCCATAAAATCAGAATTAGTCGGAATCTTCTTTAATACAGAAACCCCAAACTTGCTGTACCCTCTCCAACAAGCCTGAGTTCAAGGGCTACCACCAAAAGACCTGTAGAACAAAATACTTACAAGATCACCTCACCCCTTTCCCTGGGACACTGAGACATGCAGGCAAAATCAATTGTGCCTTTAGGGGGAGCCACAGATATCACCCCAGAAACAATGAGTAACCACACACAATTTTGTACACAATTCCTCGAGGATAATACTCACCCATACCACACACCAGAGTAAGGGGGGCTGGAATGGGCAGAGGGTGAGTTTGGACTGTGATGTGATTGAGCTCATAAACCCCAATTTAAGAAGCTCTGATTTATAGCGAAAGTAACAGGAACTCAGTCTCAAATCAATTGTTCTCAGTACAGGAAGAGAAGGTAAAAAATAAAGTATAACCAAAGATGTCCTATTTCTTTGCATGATTTCATCATTAGGTTTTGATTGACTAAAAATCAGTCTCAACTTACATTTTCCTTAGTCAAATCTGCTGTAGGTGAACTTCTTTCTTTACTATATTTCTTCTTGATACAATAGACACTGACGAGAGTGACGATCAGCATCACGACAAACACAGAGATGGTGGAGGAAACGGCAATGACAATGGTGTCACGAGTGGAGCCTCTCTTTTCACACCTCTCTCCCATGTACCACCAATCCGGCCCTGATGCACACCTGCACATGCGCAACAGGGCAGAGTTAAGAGTTGATACTTAAATCGAAAAAGCTTCACCACGAAAAGTGTAGGTCAATATTCATATTATTCACATATGGAATCATTTCACTCACTCTAGACTGGAGAGGCCAGGAGCCAGGTGGGGCCCATGGAAAGGAATAATGGGATTTTTTTATTATTATTATTTGTGTCTTTTACATTACTGTATATTCCCCGTAGGTTTCCCACCACCAATTCACCCGTGAACCATCACCACAGTCCCCTGTGCTCCCCTCTCCCCCGTTCTGAGCCCCAATCCCCCCCCCTTTCTCGCTGATTGACACTCTTGTATTTGGTTCCCCTGTATTCCTGTTATAAGTGAGACCATTCAATATTTTTATTTTTCCTTTTGGCTCATTTCGCTGAGCATGATCCCTTCTACTTCCATCCATGTTGCTACAAATGGCACGTGTTTATCTTTTTTGAATGCTGAATAGTACTCCACGCAACAATGGGATTTTCCCTAATGCAGTACTCAGAACAGCAGCTCCATGGCGGAAAAGAAAAGCAGGATAGGCAATGGCAGAAATCTCATTCTGTTTCCCTGACCCTCCACTTCCCAGCCGCACTCCTTGGCTCCCTCATCTCAGAACATAAGTATCTTCCTCTACAAAATGGGGCCATTGCACTGAACAGAACAGACTGTTATGAGGACTTCATAAATATGTCATTCATGAGTGATGGAGGATAAGAATAGAAAAGTTGGAAAGGAGGTGCCGCAAGATCAGAAACCTGGCTCACACAATGCCGGGAACTGGAGGTGGGGGAAAGGATTAACACAACCATTAACCCAGCTACAGAAACTAAAACTCCTTTGGCGCCAATGTTCAGATCATAAGGCACAAGATCCAAGCAGGTGCCAGACTGCTGTAGAGAATGTCAGCAGCGCCACCACCACCACTGGAGGTAAAAATATGGAGATTGAGGGCCATTGTAGGATCTCTGGTCCCTTTCAAATTCTACAAAATTAACTAAAGTCAACAACAAAACAAATCACAAAGGAATGAGCCCCTCCCAAAGAAAAGAAGATTATATGGCAATTTCTGCACTGGCAGAGGACAGCAGTCCTTCTGCCTCCCTGTGCCTATGCAGGAGCTCCTCGCGCCAACTCTCTTCCTCTGCAGGGCAGCGGCCCTCCTACCTGCCCATTACCTGTACCAGGCGGGGTCTTCTCTTCACTGACCCCCCTCAGCAGAGGCAGCTCCTCCCAAGCTGCCGGCCTGAGGCCATGCAGGCCTCTGTCTTAGCAAACCTGTCCCTTTCAGAGCAGCTCTTTCTGCCCACTTGTGTCTATGCAAGCATCCTTTTTCCTTCTCTCCCTTTTCATAATAAATGTCTTTTGAATAACATCTCGCCTTCCGAGAAACTCGCCTGGGAAACTTGCTGTGTGCCGCTGAAAGGGCAGTTCTAGTGAAACTTTTCCCAGAATGATCCCAAGGACCCCACTCTCTGGACCAAGCATCTCCAAAAACAACTTCGATGAGGACTGTGTCAAGCAATTAGATTATATTGTGCTCTTTTTGTCATCAATAATTTCTTGGCTCGGGCCTCCCTGGTAATGCAGCGGTTAAGCACTGCGCTGTGGAGCTGTCGGCAGCAGCAACGCGAGTTCGCTGCGAGTTCAATGCCCGGCCAGGGAGATTCCCACATGGTGCAGCAGACCTCTCCTGCCTTCCCGCTACTTCCCTCAGCAGTGTATTTCCGTCAATCTGCCTATTCTGCTCCCCACTCTGTCTCTGTCTCCCCACTCTGTCGTCCCAAGCCTCTGGCCTGTACCCCAGCTTGTATGCATAAATAAGTAAATCTTAAAAATAATAATAATTTCTTGGCTCTTGGGGCTATCCAAAGTCCACATGGACAGAGAAGAAAAAATTCTCTGAATGCTTTTGTGATTATAAGCAATGATACTTATTCACAGGAAATATCAGTATTTTTAATCCTACATTGTGGGATGATGACATTTCTATCAGGAGAGGGGATCTTATCCAAACCACTTCTTACCTGCATACAGGTTTGTCATTTTGGATGACGCAGATACCATCATTCTCACATTTGAGGTTTGTGCAAAGGTTCTTGATGGTACCAGAAGTTGGGGTGGGCTGTGATGGCTGTGATGGCTGTGTAGAATTAAGATGGGCTATATCTACGGAGTAGGGGGAGAGTAAGGGTAAAATCAGTTTGGGCTTTAACAAGCATTTGATCTTTACATTTTAAAATAGATGCTCAGGTTTCAGGTGTGTGAGAAATGGAGGCAATCTGGAAGCATCATAACCTTCACAAGTAGTGAAATAATAAAGAGGCAAGTTGAAATCTAGATGCAAAGGAAAGTGAGACCAGCTGCCTGTGGGTTACAACTTAACCACATGCTTGCCTGGGCATATCTGAGCTCAAAGGGGTCCAAGCCCTTGTGAACCAGCCCCCAAGGAAACCAAAGTACAGACAGGGAAGGCAGCTGAGGGCTTCCCAAGGTCACAGCCCTTTTTCCTGTTGGAGTAAGTTGGTACATATTTGGCACAAGACCCAAGGTCCCCTAACAACCGCAACCTGTTCTTTGTTTTGTTTTCTGTTGCCTCTGATCCAAACAGGATCAAACACAATGGATGGATATGTGACTTTTTCTCTCAAATAAATGGTTTATCCCTTGACAAAAGTTAACTCTGAATAAGTTTTTCCAAGAAGTGTCATCTAGACTCACCCTAATTGACAATGAATTCAAAATCTCATTGGTTTTAATGCACAAACTTTCATCACAGACAAGATTCTGATTTATTGAAATGCAAGTGGATCTTTTATTGTAAATGAATGAAATATATCTGAAGAGGTGTTAACCTGTTTTCCTAAACCATATATAGTATTATAAACAAATGTTACCTCAATTTAAAAAATGCTTAAAAGTTAGTCAATGCCTTAAAATTCTACCATATAAAACATGGAGGCCACTAGCAATACTGGAAAATGCATCTATTGGTTGCCATGGGTAAAAAAAAACCTTAAAATTTTGGGGCCTCCCTGGTAGCACAAAGGGTTAAGTCTCAGCAGTATGAAGCTATCCGCAGCCACCACAGCACAAGTTCGAAGCCTGGCCAGGGAGTTGACCCTCATGGCACAGCAGACCTCTCCTGTCTCACCCACTGCTCTCCTTAGCAGTGTATTTCAGTCAATCTGCCTGTTCTGCTCCCTGTTCGGCCTTTGGTGGATCCTCTCACCCTCTGCATCTCTGGCCTATACCCCAGCTCTTGTATTCATAAATAAATCTTTAAAAAAAAACTGAAAATTTTTGAGAGAAAATAAATTAGTATTCTTATTATTGCCAAAATGTTTGTGCACATGTGTGTATATATCTGTGTATATTTGAGAAAATAGAGAAATCTACTTCCAGTTTAATATGTGTTTGTGTGATGTTTTATTTCTGATATCTTAAGGTATACTCACTATACTTTAACTAATTTCTAAAGTTTCCTGGCCTAAAGTCCTCCACGAGTGTTCCAAATAGTAGTAATTAAATTCTTTATCCTAGAACGTTCATTGTTACCATTTAAATTATTTTCATATATTTAATGATTCTTTTTTTTAAAAAAAAGCTACTCATGCCCATTTCCTGCCACATTCTAGTGTATCTAAAAATAGAACCCAAAAGAAGACAGTAAATAGCTAATGCTCACCAAAAAAAAAAAAAAAAACCTTACATAAAATGACTTTTATTGACATACCTTCCACTGTCAATAGAATATAAACATCATCCCCTTTTATAAAATCTCTGCTTTTCAGCCTCATATGGGTTATAAAGGCACTGGTTCCGAAGCCTGGGCCTCTTTTAAACTGAGTTCCATTAGGAAACAAAGCGTCTTTTCCCACTTTGGAAGGGTTGTCCCAAAAATAATCTCCATTATCTGAAAAAGCAATTTATATTAATGGATTGTGTTCAGCATTATCATAGCTTTTAGTGGTAAGAAAGAAAAGGCAGTGTGAAATACAATTAGGATAGAGCTCAAGATAATTAAATGATGTTATTGACTGGCAAGTCACTGAAGCTTGTTCACTTATACTGTCCTGAAAGAAATGAGTTGGCCAGGCAGTGAGAGCCATGTTCTGGAATATGAGTAGAGAGGGACCAAAAGTTTCCTAGGTAAGGTTAGCATACCCATAGCATCTAACCAGTTCAGAAATTCCCCTGCCCATTAGAACCATTCTTTAGTGGACTTATGAGTTACAGATAGTCCTTTAAACCGAGTCAAATAAATATGTTGCTGAAAGAGTTTTTAATATTAACATAGAATAATTTATCTCATTAACTGAATTTTTCACCTCACAGAATCCTTTTGGGAATGGAACATAGTGAGAGACACTGTTTCTGGGAAAAGGTGAACTCTCACCCAGCCTTGAGCCATTTTCAATGTCATTCAGGGGGAAATGTTCCGAATAAAAGTGAAGAAATCCTGAATGTCAAGTCTCTACAAATCTTCTTTCTAAATGTTATTTTTTCTTATCATTTTAGGTTTTTTCCTATCACTGAGGTCCATTCTCTGCCTTCCTTCTATTTTTTTTTGTCCGTTCTTTTCATATGTAAAAATCACATTGGGCAATAATATTCACTTTGTCATACTTCCATTTTATTTTCTTTATCCAGTTCCCAGAAGGCAAAAGATTATTTAAATTAGAAATATTATCATTGCTTTCTGGTTGCTGTTCCCCTTTGAGACTGGAAGTGATGAATGATGTCACCACTGGCAAGTCCTCCTAAACTTAGTAAGAAGTTATAATCCATTCTCATACTCTTTCCCAACCTCCGAGCATCTGTTCAACATCTTCCTTCTCATCAAAAGCCTGAATTGTTTTTGATAACTTCAGTGACAAGATCAAGACAATAAGGGTTAGGAGAACTCAACATCTGAGGGTCATTCAATATCAGGTCCTTCTACAACCTTCCATATTTGATCTGTAATAATTCTCATAACAAATCTGTGGAGTTATCATTGCCCCAGTTTCACTACTGAGGATACCAGGACTTCAAGAAGTGATTTGCTCAAGGTCTCATAGGTAATGAGATGCAAATCATGAATTCGAACCCCGGAATTTCAGACTCTAAACCAACATCCTTTGTATGGCACTGAGATTGCAGGTACGGTCATTAATTCCCAAGAATACAGAAAATATCTTTATTTGTTCGACTCCCCCAATAACGTTTCTGACAGTCTCCTACCTGGGAGACAGTCCACAACTGCTTAAGCCCTTCCCCTAAATACCTTCTGTTCTGAAGACTTGGGGTTCAAAATTACCTAAGTACTTGATTGTGCAGTTTCTCATTCCCAAATCATTCATCCCTCCTGGAGCAATGATCATGTATTATCAATAAAGAAAATGAGTCACGAACCGGTGGTCTTAAATGGCTCTGTAGTTATACTCCGTTGGTTGGACATACGCTGTCGAATGTCAGGATTTTGATCCAAGAGTGTCATCGTGGCTTGTAGCCAAGGACATGGCCACTGTAATTGATCATCATTGGCTCCAGAGATCAAGTGGAAATATATTGCTGCATTAGTCGGATGGTCTAGTTTCAAGGAAATCTGAAAGGCATAACCTTTAGAAGAATAATATGGAGGGCTATATAGAACTCCATTTGGGTTGCCAATGAACTGTGTGAAATTCCTTATATCCCAGATATGATGAGGGCACTGTGTCTCCGAAAGATTGATGTCATCAATTGACAGGCCACCCAATGATGTACCAGCACCTTTGACCCCTTCAAACACCACTCTAAATTTCTTGGTCACTTTCAATGTTACGTGGTAAAGTTGCCAGCTCCCAGTGGGTACATCTACAAAAGAGACATTATTATTCCAAAGAATTCAAGGGAACCACGATTCATGTGCAAATCAACATAAGAGTTCTAACCTTCATGGTCAGTGATTGTCCTAGACTATTGATTCCAACACTTGATACTCTCACTCCTCCAGCCCAGGTCCATTCACTTCAAGATATTTCTGTGGGGTCAGACTGCTCTCTGGAATATTTGAACGCTTATCTAGTCGTTTCTCAGATAATTCACCCTTCCCCAGAGACAGATGAGCAAGCTATAACATCTAACTCATGAGTACTTATGAGTTATTTCCCATTCTACATTAAGTTAAATGGTCAAGCAAGTCTAATATTCTACACTTGTTTCCAAGATTACCATCATACTCAGTATAAGCTTCCTTTAATGTATTTACAGTGTGATAGGAATACTTTCCTCACATGCAAAATTTCAGTAATTTTTTTTGCAATATAAAATGGGTATTTACCATGTCCTAGAAAGCCCATGTCCTACAATTTACTGCTTAGGTTAAGTACTGGCTCAATATTATATATATTTACCTGATATTTTATAACAACTTTTTTCTCCCCAATGACTTAACACTTAAATATATTGGCACTTAATATGAAACACAGGGCCTCCCTGGTGGCGCAGCGGTTAAGCGCTGCGCTGTGGAGCTGTCGGCAGCAGCGACGCGAGTTCGACGCCCGGCCAGGGAGAATCCCACATGGCGCGGCAGACCTCTCCTGCCTTGCCCGCTGCTCCCCTCAGCAGTGTATCTCTGATCTGCCTGTTCTGCTATCCGCTGTCTCTGGTGAACCCTCTCGCCGCC